>JAWQUT010000170.1:1079441-1089629 GCA_033807755.1 Ellobium chinense
CCCCCCCCCATCTTTCTTTCCATGTGCATGAGTCGCAGTTGTTACTCCTCTGTATCCACCAGGAGGTCACTGACACCTGGATCAGGCCTCCCTCACGCGCACATGGCCTGCAGCTGTTCGCCATCACTTTACAGAGGACAGGGCACACATGGCCAAACACAATAGTTACGGCAGGTCACTCCACTTTGGGAGCAAAACACGAAGGCAGACCACCGATGATACCGGAGTTAAAACAGAAAAAAAAAAAGGAAAAAGATACCAGCGAATAAGCGATGGTCACACGTTTGAAATACTTCATATCAACATCCATTCAAGTTCAAAGTGAACATGCATTCAGGTTCAAAGTGAAGTTCGCACACCATACACTGAACCCCAAGTTTCTGAAGGTGTGTTGCCAGACAGATGTTTTAGCCAGCATTCTGTGTTTATGAGCCATGCTTATGTTATCGAGGTTTCACGATGTCGATTCTCTCATCCGATAGTCTCTTTATTGATAGCAGGGCAGCTTGCAAGACATAATTGCCAACATGGTATTTGGCATTATGCATTGACATAGAGAGAGTTAACGCAGACAGTCACAATAGGGCTGGCATAATGCCTGGCATTTAGGACAAATGAGTACATCGCACGCATAATTATTATTATCCATGAGACCGAGACAGTTGGTAGAGAATGCCTGAGGCACAGTTAAACCCTGATAACTCGACACCTGCTTACACTGGCGGGCGTCCTGACTGCAGCGATCCAGACCCGTTATTGGCATTTGGTTTAAACAGCCCAGGGATATTTTAAAAAAAAATATACAGTTCCATATTATGTACTTGATTCGATGAGTGTTCGTGTTAATCAATATTTTTTTGACTTGATTATGCAGTGGATTGGTGACTTTTTGCCGTTATTATTCTGCCATTTAATCATTCTGTCGATGAAGCTCACCAAACCATACTGTTTTCATGCACAACGTAATACTTATTATCGAGGTTTGATTGTACAAACGGTGTGTCCATTGGGTAAATTAGGTATTAACAGTCTTATGTAGGTCTTCACTTGACTGTGTTTAGAGGAAAGAATTAGGTAGATGGTCTGGCGCGTGCGTGTGGCAGTTGGCACGTGTGGATTACTTCCTGCTCGTGTTTACTCAGTCCCGGGAAAGCACAGTTCATTTTCATGTCACACCATTAAATTCTAAATAGGAGCGATTCGCTTTGGTTTGTTCTCTGCCCGTGGGCGAGCAAGACCATGGCACGGGGAGGAAACATGGAACCCAACCTTCCACCACCACCACATCCTGCTCATCCCTCTTTTGTGATGGCCTTCCTTAATCTCTGTAGTTCCAAGCCCCATCATGGTCCCGCCCCCATGTTATGAAAGCTTCCCGCCGCACCTGCAAGTGAACAAACACTTGAAATTACTGCCTGCAGCCTGTGAATTTCAAGGGGATGAATGGTTTCTCTTGTCAGGAGCGGGGGTGGATTGCATCTTTAATTATTTTAAGCTAATGTGTGGAATTTACGTATATTTCGTGTGATCTCCTCTAGAGCGGCTGCCCTATGTGAAGAGAAACGTCAGTCTACATTAAATTAACAGCGCTTTGAGTCTGATCACCGAGGTCATGCCATTGACTGAAATTATCTCTTTGAATTTAGCTAAGGCAAACCGCCTCTAGACTTGCATTACCCACTGACGATAGCGCAAAGAGCTTTGCTGAATTAATCCTTACACAGTTATGTTCATGATGCATTGGCTTGAGGCTGAAGCTACCCCATGTATTGTGACTCTCCAGCCCAAACCCACGTCATTCCCGATATTACATTGGACATGAGAATGGTCCGTGTTCAGTTCACTGTGGTCAGGAAGGAGGGCTTGGCTGTATGGATGTCTGATCGTGGCAGATCATGCTGTGCTGCTGCGTTCTTTTGGATCAAATCTTCTTTCTTAGTCTTGAGTTTAACAGTCAAGCTGTGCTGCCATAACGCGAGCTACATTCCATTTTGAGCTCTATCAAACTTGCTATTGGCATCGGTTTTGTCGTTTCGAAGTCCGGAAAGAGATTACCTACCATGGGCTTGGTATTGTGTGAGAGGTGATGAAACTGTTCCATTGAGTGGAGAGAGATCTTTTGGGAAAGCCGATGCGAGGGAGATGATAGATGCCCCTCTGAACACGAAAAAAAGGGAAATAATAATGATATTATAATTGTAAATGGCAAGATAAATGCTTGTGAGCTGAGGCTGCCTGTCTACGATAAAATTGTGTCCCTGAGCTTTTTTCATTGTTGCCTCCCTTGGCTTAGGGTTTAGATTAGGGTTAGAAAGGTCGATCGCCATGAGAATTAAACTAATAAAAGCATGGATAACATAACTTTAAGCATGGGATAGAGATCTCTGATGATAAATGCCGGCCAGATTAGCGACTCTCTTTTCAGAAGCGATTTAGCCAACATTCTACCCCACATCCAATTAGTCAGCTTCACTATCTATCTGTCAGTTTCTCAGTAGTAGCTGTGACTCTTTAAGGACGTTGCCCTTGTTTAGGCAGAGTGAAACCCATAGGTACAAGTCGGTACAGTTGTGAGTCAGCAGAAAATATAATGCAAAATCCACTCTTCCCATTCCCAAGCAAAGAGAAGAGAAACCGTTAAACACATGTGATCCAAGTCCGGCGTCAAGTTAGTGCGAAGTGGTACACTCTGACGCTGATGCAAGCCAGTTTAGTAACGCCGTATGTCAAGGACTGGCATAGACCATCTTGGCTTTTAGGCTCCAATTACATGTACTCTACTGGTGTATGGAACGTTCAGATCGCCAGTTTGCTAAACGCCAGCAGGATTGTAGCATCCTTGACCCAGGGATTCCAAGTTGAAAATATTAAACTATGGCCTTTTTTTTTTCTTTATCGCAGCAATTTCAGAGCAGAGTCTGTATGTATCCTATGTAACTATGTACAACATCCATGCGAGTGACTGAGGCACGTTAGACCCCACTTAGAGGTAATGGAAGTGTAAAGAACGGTAATATAACGTTAGAATGAGTCATTTTCTCTCCTTTATTGGACATTTAGGTGCAAGATTTATAACATCAACCCCGCGCTACCCATCTTTTTTATTTTCTTTACCAGAGTTGCTGATCTCTTACCGTATTATTATAAATTATTATATTTGTATGAGTTGTGCATGATGTAGACTAGGAGAAGGGGTCAGCGTGGAAAACATTCCCAGTGAATAGACGTTGTCATTTGGGAATATTCCACAGCAAAAACTCCTTCGACTCTATTGCCCAGTGCTAAGCAAAGCACTGGATGGATGGTGGCATTGGTCGACGCGTAGCGCTAAGGATTGCTGACTGACTGTCATTGCATAGATGAAGCATTATCACAGGCACTTTGTTTCCACTCTGGTTTGACTTTAGGCATTTCTTATTGATATTAAGTTTATATTCTAAAATCGATTGTAAATGTTTGCTGTCGTCATGGTACTGCCCCCCCCCCCTTCCAGCCTAGACACCTCGGGACATTCAAGCCCCCCATCCCCTCCCCGTTCCTCTCACGCTCGCATTTCCAGACCTCATTAGCCACTGGGCTGCATGAGTTAGGTATTCTGCCTATCTCACTTACCACATGAATTATAGTATTCTATCCAGTTTCCTAGTGCAACCCTTTTATCTTTCTGAGTTTCTCGTCTGTTCCGCGGTGATGTAACTTCATTGTCTCTTTTGATCTGGCATACCCAAAAGCCAAGAGCTGAGCAGCCTCTTGAGAGAAAGGCCAGGATTCAGGATCAATACTTCACACCGCTAATTTTTGGCCCAGATCCCATGTATTGGAGGTCACTTCGACCCCGCCCGTCTTCCCCCATCTTTTCTTCTCTTCTGCCAGCTGCCGGTTCCTTTTGAAGTCATATGATCCAAGTACAGTAACACAGTGAGACCTCACAAAATCAGATTACAGGGCTTCAGGAATAGTGAGCACCTAATTATTTGGAATTTGTAAGGTATTCGATTTCGTGAGTAGAAGAATTGATGTAGAAAATATACACCGCAGGATCAGAGCATTACAAAGAGTATAATGTGCAGCCTATTTTTTTTTTCTCTTCAATGTGCTTCGGGGGCTTTGAGACCCTACTGTGTGTCACTTCAGTGTTGTAGTTTAAGATTTCTTGCATTGAGTTAATAATGCGATGGCGATAAGAGTATGTGTGTGGTTTCACTTCTTACAGTGCCAGACGATTTAGATCTAATGCTTGTGTGTGTGTGTGTGTGTGTGTGTGTGTGTGTGTGTGTGTGTGTGTGTGTGTGTGTGTGTGTGTGTGTATGTGTGTGTTTTTCTCGCATTGGTAAGAAGCATGCGTAGTGCGTCATTTCTCTGCGGTGGTCACCAGTTGTAGTTGGCCTTTTCAGTATTATAAAGATGGTGAGTAGAGATACTTTTTGTTTGGGTTGTGAACTGGGGAACGAAGCACTGTGTGAGGTTGTCTGGAGTGCAAGTAAGTTGTTTCCATTGATAGATAAAAAGGAATGAATTACAGGAAAAGGACATTAAGGAGACAATGCATACAAGCATAGAAATGGCCGGACGACGGGTACAAGATAGAGAATTTTATATAGATAGGCCGTCAGAGAGTTAACGCCCCGCAAGAATGTGCAGTTGAAGAGAGAAGTAAAAAAAAAACCCTTTGTTTTGTTAAGGTAAAGCTTTGATGTAGCAGAGTCACCCTTTGGACCGAGAGTCACCCTTTGGACCGAACATGTTTGATGACGTCATCCACTGAGCTTGTGAGTCACATTCTTAATAAAGATAAGGAAGCAAATCATGGAACCTGACCGAACAATAGACCGAGCTAATCTGGTAGCTGCCTTAACCAGGGATGTGTTATCCGAGTTTTATTAAGCATTCATATTTTGTTTCCCTTATAATATTGTACTAGTTGGCATTTGTAAATTATTCAGTAGATCTACGTGAGGCTGACGTTTGTGATGTTCACGTGCTGTCGGGCGATGTGTATTGATAGCAAGTTGTGTTTAGATGGTGTTATAATAATCGATAGAATCGCAAGGGAAGTTCCCCTAAGGTTATTCTGAATCTTACGTCAGATTTATATTTAGCTTGCCCCCCATGCGCTGCTGTCACCGCTGGTAGGACGTTCGATTGATGGTGTTGATCAGTTAGAGAACAAGGGAAGCTGGATTTAGGGATGGGCTTTAGTCGATATTTTAAGATATCTACTAAATTGAATACACGGGACTCCTGTATTGTCGATAATCGATATTGATAGCGTGATGTCACAGTATATCTATTAATTAACGACCGAGGTCAGAAGTCAAATAAGTCTTTTTTTGAGTTTTCAGAGCTAAACTCCATTCAGTTGAGGTAGTTAAGAGTGTTATGTCTACATGAATCATATATGGGACCCTGAGGAATGATTTTAAAAGGAAGAAAATACCATCTGAAATAAATATTAAGACTCATAATATAGAAAAAAAAAGTGAACTACAAGAACGCTAGTACGGACTTACCGAGCTTATGCGAGTGAGTACTCACGCTGAAGGCCAGTATCGAAAGTACTCACTATCGATGTTGACAAAGGCACGGCCCTAATTTATCACAAAGGATGAGCTACACCAGGGAGTATTGTCTGTTGTTTTTATCATCGCTTGTTTACTAGATCGTTCCCTAGCACTGAAGTTGTGTTATTGCCTGATGCTTATAATAATTATGTAGGCAGAAGGACATAACGTCGAACTTCGCGAACTCGAAAACCACACATACTCGTCATAACGTTCCACTTCCAAGTTCTTTCCCCTGTATCAAATTTTACTCACGCTCTACTCTCAAAACCTCTCATCTGTGTGAAAAATTTTACCACAGTTGACATCCATTTCCTTTCTTCTGTTACGTACTGTTTACTCCCGCTGTGCTCGTGAGTCCGTTCTCCTGTACCAAATGTTTTTCTTTACCAAAATTTTATTCAGATTCTGCTCCCAAATTCTTTTTTTTGTACCAAATTTCACTTAAGTCTTCTCTTCTGTACCAGATTTTTACTGACACTTCTCACCCAGGTCATTTCTTCATTACCAAATTGACTCACACTTCAATTCCTTTCCAATTTTCCTTTTCTATAATTATGTACCAAATTTTACTCTCAAACTCAAATTATGGATCTGTCCGCAGGAACTCTATTTTGTGAGGTCCTGTTTTGTACTGATCATCAGCCTGATACATTCATTATGGGTATGCACGTTTTTGGACTGCTTCTTTCAAGATCCTGGGCTTCTAAATGTACACATATTATGTCTAGGTTCTGTTATATAGAGAACACATTACATGAAGGTCTACATAGAGCTGTGATCCTACGGCTAGAGTCCCGCAGTAATGCCAGTGACCTCCGTTGTGCCTCGGAAATCTCCAATTCCCGCTTAATCTTTCGCATTAATCTACCTCCGGGTGGCCCGTCGCAATTCAGAGGGTTTTATGCCCCGGACAGTAATCCCTCTTGAAAATAGATCTAGGTTCTCTCTGTTTGTTTACATTTTCCCACCACCTAGCTGGTCTTTCTTTCTGTGGTGGCCTTCGTCAGTAGCCGGACCGTGATGTTATGAACTAGTCGACTCGCCATTACGGACCATTAAACATGACGGGGACAAAATAAAGCTTTGTTTTTCAAAGAAATACAAGAACCAAGTTTATTCAGAGCGGAACTTCATTACGTTAAGATCTTTTTCTATTCCATCTAGTCCTAAGTTCTTTCTCTATTCCATCTTGTCCCTCTGGTTTCTTCTCCATAATATAAGAAACCAGTGGATTCGCCAGTGGCGGGTCACCTTTAATAAGTGACTTTTTTTGAGAGAAGCTTTGACGAAATCAACTTTATTTGTCATGACTACTAAATGCCCTCTCTGTGTGTCTGTCCCTCTCTCTGTCCCTCCTCTTGCCTTTCTTCTCTCCCCCCCCCCCCCCCNCCCCCACTCCCCGTTTTTCAACATCTTAATCAAAGGTTTCAGACCAGCCTCCTATTTCCATTAGCTTAAGTCTTGCTTAAATGATAGTCCATAGAGCTCAGGGGTTCTCTGATCCTTGGGGACCTTGGCATTTAGAAGGCCAGCGTAGGTTCTTGACTTTAGGATCCTAGCTGTACTCAGTATTCATTAGTTGGCCACAGCACAGGACATCTACTTAGGGATACTAGCGTGTAGACGACCCGTTTTAAAAACGGGTTTGTCTCATTCCGCCATAACTACAGTGCTACTTCGTCACCTCTGTAGATCACTTCCCCTTATACCAATGCCCCTTATGCTCATCGCATCTACTTTATCATCTTTTTTATGAACTTTCATCGCTTTCAGACGCCTTCGCGGATTGACTTTTCAATTACCAATATATTTTTAGAATTTCTTGCGAACTGCATAAGGGTATGTTTATATTATAGGTAAGGACAGTGAGCTTTATTTCGCACTTTTTTTTTTGCGCCAAAATGTTAAGTCAGTACGTTCAGTGGTTTTTGAGTCAATAAGTGACACGCGGGTTTTGTTGAAGAGTTTTATTATATACATATAGATGGACGAACAGGAACGTCGAGTACTATGTTCTTAGTTAATACTGTCTTTATTACATACATGTAGATGGACGAACAGGAACGTCGAGTACTATGTTCTTAGTTAATACTGTCTTTATTATATACATGTAGATGGACGAATAGGAACGTCGAGTACTATGTTCTTAGTTAATTCTGTCATTGTGTCCTTCTCTCCGTGCACCTCTTTCCTTTTCTCTACGTTTCAATGTCTCTCAGTGTATGGTGTACTTGACCATTGTGTCTTATTCTCTGTGCGTTCCTATTTCAGTCTCTTTCCCTTTTCCCCGCCATTCGATGTCTCTCAGTGTATGGTGTATTTGAATTTACCTGTGTTGCTACTTCTTTCCTGTTTGCATTATCCATGTCTCGTTCAATGTCATTTCATTTTGCTGTTTTCATTTGCTTTGCTGTGTCCACATTAATTATTTATATGCCGGTTTCCCTCTTTGACCAATTGCAATAGGTCATTTGGATAAGTGTTGCCAGCCTTTAACCTTTCCTTGTTTTCAATTCTATTTATATACTCAGGCTTTGCCCAAGTGTCGCCTTGAACAAAAAGCTCTCAGCGTACGGGCTGAAATAGATACATGCACTTGATGACTTCACGAGAAGTACAAAATTTACATTCTGCCTTCAGGGAAATGCTGTGAAACGTGGACGTCTTGCTGTGCGTCACTTTTAGGTGCAAAATACATTGATGTGCATCTTGCATTACGCACTGTACTGCCGGCGTAGACGAAAAAGTTTACAGCACTTTGGGAAAGCACGCATAGTAGACTAACTGGCGCTTATATGGCTTCTGTGATAAAGCATTTTAAATTGATTCGTAATTTCTCTAAAGATTTTTAAGAAAAGTGCCACTGACATTTTATAGTCGGGTATTTCTGTTCTGGTAGTATGAGCTATGAGGCCTGGCAGTTTGGTGTAAGATTAGTAACAGAACACAAGTGACTATACCGCTCTGTCGGCCATTTTCAGAGACTTGAATAAGCAGGAAGACTTCGTGAAAACCCAGGATAATAATTATCATTCTCGTTCCGTATATTCTTGGACCTTTGAGAGCAGCGTGAGGATCTTTTTTTTTCAGGTAATAAAGACTAAAGTTCAGTGTTATTTAGGTCGTATTCATAGTAATTACCTATGCATGACACCCCAACACAGTCTGATTTGGTTATGAGTCACCCCTCTACATAATATAATACAGGACAAGGCAATAAATAATGCTTGGTTTATAGGCCAATATTATGTGGTCTATTTTAGGAAGTATGATGTCTTATTTTAGGAAATAACACATGCATGATTGCATGACACCTTAAATTCTGATGTTGTTAGAACGTCAATCTCCGAGGATAGGACATGGGAAAAATTTCGAAATTTCCTAATCATGTTTCGGGAATACATTTCACCCCTTCCTCTTCTTATTCTAGATCTCATGGCACTAAAAAAAAAAAAAAAAGTGAGGCGAAGGCACATATTTTGATTGCTGGGCAATCGATCACACTGGCATTCTTTCTTTATGTCATGTCAGATCTTCTCTTTCCCGTCCTGGTTGTGACCTGGGTGGGTCTTGTTTGCAGTTTGTCCGAGCCTAGTAATTCCGTGACTCAGCCAAAATGACTCACACGTTTCCGGACTGTCACCCAAGATTTCCGTTTTTTTTTTCTTTTCGTGTTTTTGTTTTTGTTTTTGCGTGTTTTCGAAGAGTGGCCAGGGAAGGGGGTGATAATGTTCGCAAACCTGCCCTCTCGATAATCTTAATCACTGGCCTTGTCTTTTTTATTTCTCTTTTATCTTCAGTCGATATTCATTGATCCGTAACGAAGGGTTCTGTTTGCGTTCCCAGTAGGACTCGGGTGACTTACTCTCGACATACGCTGATTGGTTGGGCGTCAGTGGATCCCCCTCCTTCGACGTCTGGGGCCATGATCCTGCGGGTGGAGGTGGCAGGAAGGCCGAGGGAGGAGGTAGGGGGCGGGAGTGGAGTAACTTCATGTGCAGATGAAGAACGCTCTATGAAACATTACTCAAGGTAAATGAAAACTCAAAAGAAATACTCATAATATGGGTTATTAATACATGAGTTGGCAGCAAGGGGAATTTTTTTGTGGTGGGGGGGGGCGAAGACAAGACATGACAGGATTTAAAATCTTTAATATGCCAAGAAAAAGGGCTGGCCTATGCCTTTTCCCTATTATTTTTATAATATGAACAGAGATGGTCTACTGTGTTAGGATCAAATATAATTACTTTACCTTTTACCATTTTGGGCAGGGGTTGGAGTGATGATACATCCCTTGCACTCCCCTCCCCCCTCCATTTTTTAAAAATGTTTTCCAAATCCACCTATTTATGATGTAAAAGTACCTTTCAAACGCACCACAGCATTGCATAAGATACCCTGTTACCCTAGAAAGCCATAGCATAGACACCCTTGTGCTGTATACTACAAGACCGTGCAAAGAACCCTTTTGTGGTGAGGTAACATTACAGTGCAAATGGTGGTGTGACGCAGCGTGACAGCATAGGGAAACCTTTCATTCACACCAAAAAAGGCGAGGCACTGGATGACTGAATGTGAAGGTAACATTATGCACTTTACCTTCCCGCGTCTCCCTGGCTTT
>JAWQUT010000170.1:1090005-1118486 GCA_033807755.1 Ellobium chinense
CCCCCCCCCCCCCCATATCCCCCTAAAATTCAAGTGCTTTAATCATTGTCTTTGGAAATTCCCATGCATCATTTCACTACCGTGATTGTTGTTCCTGAAGTGATCAATGCACTTTCCCCATTAGGACAAGGTTAAAGTCGGTCACCAGCACACAACCCGTAGTCAGGTGGAGGAAACGGGGTCAGTGCCAGTGACACTAGCACACGCCTTCAGAAGATGAAAGGGAAAGTAGGGGCGGGGACGAGGAAGGGGAGGAGGGAGGGCAGGGCTGCCAGTGTGGGTGACTCAGTTGCCACCCTTCAATGGGCACGAGATTTCATGGGCGGCGGCAGAACGATTGCAGAGATGAGAGGGACACTCTGCTTGACTGCTTGGGGCTGGGAATAAGGGAGCAAAAGGGGGGCTCGAGGGTGTACAAATATTAATTGTAAACTTAGAAATGTAAAATGTAGACCAAAAAAAAAAAGGGGCGAGTTGTTGAGCGGATCGATCTGCTACCCCCATGTTGTAACGCCTATGGGTGATATCGTACGATGGCCCCACGTGACCGCTATTCTTGGATCGAAACGTTCTTCCCGTTACGGTAGCTGCCTGACAGCACCGGTGTTTTGTTTACGTCAGCGGCGTGGCGTGTGTTTATTTTTTTCTTGGTGGTTATGATAGCGTTTCTGTTCCTGTCATCAGCGATGAACTTGAACCGAAACCAGTGGAGAGTTTTCTTGTTGACAGCTTGGAGTGGTTGTGCTGATGTGGCCCACCGCTAACGTAAGGGCTGGTTGCGTCAACACGTTTGGTTGTCATCAGTCACTTTTTGTTTTCGTTCTCCGTGTGATTAGGTAGGTGACTTCTCGCGTAGTCTCTGACAAAGTGAAAGTTAATGATCGGGATTATAATTGAAACGAAAGTACTTCTAGAGTATATTATATTGAGGCAGTAAGACATGATAGAGTATACAAATGATACACGTTGCATTTTTTGTTTTTGTTTTGTCGACGATATCTTGTGTGTATGGTTAAAAAAGGGGTTAATTATCACAATAAAAACATAATTTGTGATGAAGTGTTTTGTGACTCGATAATTATGGTAAAGTGTATACAGAATTTTATGAGTTTCTTTTGATTCCTTAATGCGTTTACACTGTTTTTGGTAAAGTGTAAGTGGGCGCGATTATAACATGTATTAGGATAAAGTAATATGCGACCCATTGAATGGGATAAAATATGGGGGTGATTTAACTGGTAGTTGTTTTTTTTTTTTAATTTTCTTGGCAGCCGCGACCTTCACTTAATAACACGTCTTTAAAACTTTCTCGTTGACCAGGCAAGATGATGTAATACGTTCCTAAATGTTAATGAAATGACAGGGTATGTGATAAGTGTCTTAAATACTGTATTTTGATACTCTGCGTCAGCAAGTGCGTTATTCTGGAATTATATTTTGAGCCAGCGAGTAAGCTGTTCAAGAACTACTGTATTTGCATCAGCGAGTAAGCTATACTAGAACTATTTGCATCAGCGGGTAAGCTATTCTAGATTTATTTGCATCACCGAATAACCTATTCTGGAATTACAGTCATCATTTCCTTTTAGTGTGGACTATCTTGCTGCGGGGTCGTGACATCATTTCCTAGTATTGTGTTATGACGATTCATGATTTCATTAACGGAGAGCTCCATCGATGTTTTTTACTACCGATGTGGTGATATCATCTATGGAAAATCATATTATACACGCTTGACTTATATCTTTATAATGGACATGACTTCATCTTCAGTGTGAAAATCCCGCTGAAGAAAACAGCTAGTCACAGGGTGTCTTTCACGCCAAATTTGCAAGCAGATCGTGTCCTTGTGATGAGGTAAAGCCCGAAATTGGCCTCATTTAAAGACGCTTCAGTGCAGGAAAAGACAAAAGATCTGGATTTCGAGTGTGATTTAAGAACGCATCTGATTTAAAAGTGTCTTAAACACACAATTGATAAGTTCGGCGCGAAATTGACTTCATTTACAGTAAAGGTGTTTATGTTTTACGCAAAAAGGACTGGATTGAGGATTGCATGTAAATGAGAGGATGGACAGCTCAAGCATAAACTGTTATTTCAAAGCCGAGACCAAAAAGGACAGTGGAGTGAGGTATCTTCTGCAGACTTTCTACATGTTTCAGAGCAAGCTGTGGTGAGTCTTAGTTTGTTTTCTGCCTTTATAAACATATATCTGTGTGCGAATATATGGAGAGAGAGGGAGAGTAATCTTTGTGCCTGAAATTCTGTGTTTGGCTTCGGATAATCTGTCACTCTGTCCCCGCGGAAGGAGGGGTAACACATGGTTTTCAGTTGGCTTTTTTTTTTTCCCTTTTCCTACACCATGCGACCCCTTATTTCAGAGTGAAAAATAACACTGTAAACTAGGTACTGGCCACTTTTGATCGTGATAAAAATGTCTGAAATGGCGTGGTTCTGCTGTAATCTCACGGTATATCCTTACTTGTGATATCTGATAACTGATAGTATCATGTATCTGTGTGGCAGTGTCTTATCGGTGTCTTCTTTTAAAGGTCTTCTTATCTGTTCAGGACGCTCCCGTTATTTGTGTCTCTGTGTCTATCTGCATTTGCATATTTTTTTTTAAAACTTGCAACTGTATTAATTTACTGACGGAAACTGTTATTTATTTAATTTGGCGGAAACTAAGTTACCTTCAGTTGTTACAAAGAGCAGACATATCTTGTTCTGCACCAGTTCACTTTGGGTGGATTGCAATGCATTCATGCTGTGCGTAAGTGCAATATGCCCTCTATTACAAATTCAGTGCTCAGGCATGGCTGTTGGCAGTCCATTCGAAGAATGCCATGGGTATTGATGTTCGTGAAAACAATTAATGGGCCACCTTCCACTATTACTGGCACCACAGAACAGTAGGTGCATACCATCTTAATGATTTAATCGTGCCTTGCCATCAACATAACATCTGGTAATACTTGAAGGGAATCGAGGTGATCGAGGAGTTTTATCAAATTGAGTCAGGTGATTGTGACCAGTGGCGCGGATCTATGAAAACATCCTGATTCAACTGCACATGGGTATCACACCACCAAAGAGAATGAGAGTTAAAATGGAAACTGACCTTGTCATCAGCATTCTTCTTTACAGCGAACTGGTTATTACGGACAGTTTGTGGGCTTCCATAAAACACATTACCGTCACAGTGCATAAATTCAAGATTGAATCAGTATTCGGTGTCGTGACTCATTTCTAAGATGACAGCTGGTTGTGAGTGCAGGTTCAACTGTACTTTATTGTCACCCTTATACTATTTATAGGGAAAATTTCCCCAATTATGACTGTTTCAGTCCCTATTAGCTCACAGTCCAGGAATGTCTGCGGTTGAATTATGTACTGTAATGACTGTGTCCCCGTAGGAGTGCACGCATGAGAGTGTAATAATCCATTCTCTTAGTCAAGCATGTTGTTTGAACGTTACGCCAGTGTACTCTAATCTCTTGAGGGTGTGATTCAGAACACAGCTTTGCAGTGTTTGATTCTTCTCTCAGTGGCAGCATGTAGAAAACTGTTTTGCAGAAAGTGAAAGAAGGGAATATCTTCGCGATGGCAGATCGGCGACATTTTGATATGAATAGAGCTCTGGTGTTATTAGATTATTACAGTATGAAACAAGATCGTCAGATCATGTTGGTAGTCGCCATGCCCTTGGACAGAAATGGACCTTACAGTAGTTTCAGTACGGTTTCGGAAAATTATCTTTACATGGCACCCGTAGTACAGAATAATCTCAAGGCCATCATATATCCGCCAAATCTCAGTAGTTGTAATTGGAAGTGTTTGTATGGTAGACCATTATCACTGTTATCTCCCATTTAGCTGGTAAAGGTCATCTTGTTGTGGTCTAGGTCAGTGCTCAGACGGTGTCCTCTAGTTATCATTAAGCCGGCCGGCTTCATTATCAAACTAGGCCCGCAGACCAGTCTCTTTATCGAGTGACCTTTCTGCTCAGCTGATGTTGTGAAATGGTTTGTACAGATCATGACAATGACTGTGTAAATGATTATGAAGAAATCAGCAGTGTACTCATACTATCAGTCGTTAGTGCGCAAGCTAGATTGACGTTCTTGAGACTAAGATCAGCTGATTTTATAACAGATTAGTCATCTGGACATTTAATTTAACTCCCGTAGCGCTAAGCTGAGCTTAGCCGAGCCGAGCCGACAGAGAGATTTGATACCAGGTGGTCTAGTCCGTCATTCGCTTTTTTGGGTTTGGCAGGGCGTGGCGAGTGAAGCCGACCCTCGCATGACGGCGTGGATAGTAGAGTGACTAAATTCGGCTCTCGCGCTAGAATAAGAAGGCATACGGCGGTTTCTGTTACGTGAGGTTGCAGATGTACTTCAATTTATTTTTTTTTTTATACCGACCCCTTTATTTAGATCCAAGCTGTTGCAGAGGGTATGATAATTGTTGTTGAGTGATTTAAGATTCCAACTTCAATGTAAGGTATTACCACAGATTTAACAGATTTAACTTACGCAGCAGTGAAAGCGTGGTATGTCAAATTGTTCTTGCGTCATTTGTTACTTCTGTAAATTTATATAGAATAAATGTTGTATTAGTACTCCCGTACCAGATATAAGTAGTTACAGTTGTTATCTCTGCTTATGTCAGGCGCATTTCGTGATATCCACCGTCTACACATATTGATCTTTCGCGGTATGTGAATGTTAAAGCTCTCACGTGTTTTGCAGAGAACCTGAAACCATTTTTATAGTGGAAAACGATAGTTGCAGGGTTATCTAAGATAACACAGTCATCCTCGGCCTGCATCACCTTCAGGTGACCGTTACTTCCCTCTTTCATCATGCTTGGTTAAACAAGGCAGATAAATGAATTTCTCTTAAATGACTGAATCAGAAAGTCAGTGACGTTTGGCATTAAAGATGATACGATACTAATATCATTATCTTAATTAAAGTCAGATATTGGAATGGTCTCATGCTCAGGCACACAAAAAGTTTCAGAGCCTTACGGTACTGTCTGATTGAACTTAGGGTACCATTTCGGTGATCATCCGCGGAAATGATAACGAGGTGACGATGGATAAACTGCTGTCGGGAAGTCAGCGGTAGTAGGACGTTATCAGTGATTAGTTGTTCGCTGAGCTTGTGACTTTGAATATGGACAACTGGACACGTGGTGAGAATCGTCACAAGTGGCCTGGTTATCAGATCTTACTGAGTCCTGATGCTGTAGAACGCTCTCACTGTCTCTCTTTGACTCTGCCTGTTGTGTGTCTCTGCCTGTCTCTCCGTTTATCTACCAGAGACAATTTTAATCCGTTCAGACCCCCCTCCTCCCCAAACCCCCATCTTTCTCCCCCACGCCCATGTCAAGTATCCCTTCTGTGACATTTTTTTTTTTTGCAGTTCGATAGTTCCAACGCTAAGGTAGTTGTGTGCAGTGCGTACTGGCTATGGCTTTTAAGGAGGAAAAAAAATCTCTCGAGAATCATATCACTGGCAGTGATGATTGATGAATAGCTAAAAAATGCTATTGGTGTCGCGAACATTCTTAAAACATGTTCATGTAATATAACAGCATGTGTATATTAAGTTCGGGTCTTCAAGTTATATCGAAGTGAAAACACGCCGTNCAATATTTTTCATTGCATCAGTGTTGTCGTGAGTCTGAAAAAAAAAATTAGTAGGGATATAAATAATTGAAAACCAAAGTGCGTGAGATAAAACTGCACCTTCCTGATATTGTCACTTGCGACAAAAGATTCGCGAGGGGGGAAAAAGGTATTATGAAGTAGCATCAACACTGTGACATTCTTTTTCTTGTTTTCTTTCTCCTTCCTATCACACCTCTTCTTCCTGTATACAGGAGACCCGTTTCTCCCCTCCTCCTTCTTCTTCATCTGACCTCAGTTATTTCTCCGCATGAGCAACCTCATAATGATATATTAAAACCCTTATCAAAAACTTCCTAAGCAGTTTGGTATCAGATTTGCGTTGCGGTTGACTCGTGACCCGTAAGCGTGCTTGGCCCAGGTCTTATCCAATCAAAGTCCATAATTGTTATTATTCTAACAGTTGTCACTTCAGAGATAACAGCGATGAAGTTTGCCTCTCGTTCAAGGTCGTCCCGGCTACAGTACCAGGTCTGGTGACCTCGCTCATTAAAGAGTGCCCTGTCAATCTTTTTGTCATCAGTCTGATAATTAGTCTTAATTATTAATCTTGTCTGTGTAACCTTTGATGTTTCGTGACCATCAGTGGACTTTGCTACCCAGTACCGGTGGCGTTAGCAAATAGCTAGCAGTGTGTACTTTGGTTTGATCATATAGACAAAAAAAGCTTCCACTTTTGAAAAAAAGTTTGTGGAAGCTCAGGTTATCAGATTGATCTGCGTGTACATATATAGTACATATGAAGTAAGTGTTTTTGCGCTTTGGACGATTTCTTCCATCCTGGTGATGTAAGCCGCATATAGAGAGAAGAATCGACTTTTTGGGAAAGTCTAAGGAGTCCAGATCCTCAGACTGGCTTGAGTGTGGTAAGTTTTCTGCAGTAAAAGCGAATCCTTGGAGCATAGTGGTTCGTGGGAGCCTGCCGGAAGGAAGAATTTCATTGGGACGAATTTGGTGCCAGGTAGAAATACCTGGATGTATTGGCTGGACGCATTGTGAATTCTGTATTCATCAGACACATATTGGAACTAAACGATGTACATTTCGTGTTGGAAATGTGACTAGAGTGTAGATATCGTGGGTCAGCTTAGAAATGTCATTTTGATTATTTGCCAATAGGTCAGTGCAGTGTTAGTAAACATACTTTTTGACATTTTGAGATGTGTTTTCTCGTGATTATGATTACCACAAGGTTCAGAATTTGTTTTGATCGGACGTAACCGAATATAATCAGTATTCGCATCCTTTCTGATATTACTGCTGTCAGTCACTTCTAAAGTTTTGTGGCTGAATATCGCGGGAATCATTACAGTGAGGCAGATGAAATTTGTGTTCCGTGGTGTTCATTTCAGTTGGAATGTTGATATTATTCGTTGTACTTTCGTGTTGAGAATAACTCATGAGTGCACATAAATCTGGAGCTACTGTTGACAGGCAGCTCAAGTGCGGTATAGACTGACAGTTCCAGTTCTTAAGTTTATACTGCTTGTCTATCTCAAATTCAATAGCACTTAACTTTGGTGATGTGGAGGGTTAGTGACACAGTCCATCTCTTCGTCGATTGAGATAGAATAAATCCAGTTCTTCGTTGTGAAGACAGAGTAACTGGCAAGAAATTCTTCACTAAGCCATGCGTAGCTTGATGGTTTCTTCTTTTGCTGCGAAAAAGCATTAGCGAGAGAAGACTGAAATTTGTAAGTGAAGTGTGATGATACTAAACCGGAAGCAAAACCGGTGGGACTTGTGAAAGTAGTCAAGTTTTAATCAGGCAATACCCTTAGGATTTACGCCGCTAATAGTGGATTAATAATAATGAACAGTAAATTCAACCACAACGTTTCCTGTCTTAAATTGGATGGACCTACGAAGAGCAAAATCGCCCTGACAGTGCAACAATAGCAGATCGTTTATATGTGTCTCGTATTTTTTGGCGACACCTGGTCTTCCGCCGATTCCGACACTGTCCTTGTGAGAGTAGGCAAGTCCGAAGCAGTACCTAAAAGACATCAGCGGCGTATCGTTTGTATGCTGTACACGACCAGCTCGTTCAACTTGGTTCCCATCATGCCAGCGACTGTGCTTGTTGAGACCAGCAGAAGAGGGTCCGGTCAGCGCCACCCATCGCCCACGGAAGACACGTTCGGAGTCCTGCTCACTGCCTTCAAGTCAGTGACGAAGAAGTTGTGAGTAGTGCCTAATAAAATGCACACTTTCAGTTTTCATTTTTAAGCACTCAGTACATCTGAAATGCTTTGCAATTTTCCCGCTTGGGTCAGAGAAGTATCAGTTGGCCTGCAGTGGCCAACTGTAATTTAAAGTTCTTTAACAATGAAGAATCATTCTTTACCCTGGCCTTCCCTATCTTTTGGTCTTTATGCGGGAATGGATAAACACCGTGCCTGTATTTGCCATTCATTTTGTCCAGTTTTGAACGCAACTGATTTCTTTGGGATATAGTTTCAGTTTTCACTGAACGAGAACCCAGATGAATCTGTTTCGCTCGCTCATGACGTTATCAATTAGAAGGACTAGTAACGATATGCCCATGAACAAAAAGAAAAGGTTCGATCCGCTTTCTTTCAGTCTCACAGATTATACAGAATAACCACAAATGCGATACGATACCATTTAATTCAACAGTTAAACCCAAGAATATCATGAAATAGCATGTGCAAACTGGCTTGTGGAACGGACGAAGACATCGGTTCGAGACATTGCTTCGGAGTAGCGTGGAAAGCGAGGTCGACGGCCAGTCTAGAGCCGAACGAAACATGACGCTTTTGTCATTAAAACTGTAGCCTGCATTGTTTCACGGAACAACAGAAAAACACGCGTTCGCATTGTTTAGAGAGGTGGCTTAGGCAGAAGCTTAAACGGCTCTTGACCAGGGATAAACAATGCAGGGCTGTCAGTTCAGTAGATTTGGCAAGTTCTGTCTGTACTTCAGCTGGGACAAGAAGGCAAGGAAATCGAATTAGCTCCCCCTATTGTGCTGTGTCCACAAACTGTTTGTTGACGCTGTCATGACGTCACGCGAAGGGGAGGGAATAAAAGATAAGGGCGGCTAACTTGACCAAAACAGACATTTTTTCCAATGGTGTACTTAAAAGATGTTTGAATAAGGCGCTATTGGTGGAAGGTTGGGAAAAAGAGTAGAGAGAGGAGGGAAATATCCAGCATAGTGAAGAAAGCCCAGCCCCCCTGCATGCACTGCATCCGGCTGCTGCGTGGCAAAATATGGAATTGTTTAGAGTAGAGAGCGGCTAATTTTCCTATGTAAACTCACGCATATGCTGTTTCCTAACTTGGCGGTTGTGTACATAATATTGCAACCTGTGGATGCAGAGTGGGTAATTTTCACGGTTACACAAAAGATTTCGTATTTCTCAAGATGGGCTTGTATGCACAAATACAATACAACAGCTGGAGCCGGAGCAGGGCCTTATATGTATCATCATCCTCGTCTCCTTCTTTTAAGATCGGGCTGGTGCAGACCTTCCTAGTGTTACTGAAGCACATATTTGTTGAGGATGACTTAAAGCTGCCTCATTCATCCGCATCCGATTGTCACCATCGGAACGCATGCTCCGCCTACAAGTGGCCATGGCCATTGCCTCGAATCAGATGTATTTGCCTTCATATTTCAAGTACTAGACAAGCTTTCTTTACCGTAACGTTCACAGGCAAACTAGCGATTTGCAAAGTTTCTGTGTAATATACAAAAAAGTGCTCCGATATCAAATTTGCGATCAAATTCAAATCAGTGGCGTGTCCCATCACTTTACTTCTTTCATTTTAGACCCCGGGCGAGCCTTTAAACATTGCATGCTTTCCTTAAGTTAGGGGCCTACGGTAGGGCCACCCTCATTTCATCGTTTCTATGGAATTGCCGGACAGGGAAGAGGAGGAGAGGGAATGTAAATGGGATTAATAATTCTCAATCCTGTTTTGTAAAGTGTGTGTTAGGAGAGAGATTTAGGGTGTAATGAAGTGGAATAGGGATGATAACCGCGGATAAGGAGAGAAGTTGGAGGTGGGGGGAAGAGGGGTGGGAACAGAGGATGGCCTGATGAGTGACAGGTTGTAGTGATAAGAGTTTGGGAAAAGCCAGAATCCAAAGATTGTTCGATGACTCATTAGGGAGCGGGATTTGCAGCTCTCAAAAAGATATTATCACTTTGACTGAAGAGTGTTTAGACCAGAAAGAACAATGCGAGCGTTCATACTTTCAAACTGTTATCTCGACCAAAATTTCTTATTATGAATAAAATACATAAATGCCTTGACTGTGAAATATGGACCCTAGCACATTCCCATTCAAAGTCTCAATTGTTTTATTCTCTATACAAAAAAAAAAATAAATTTAGATAAACACATCCTTCGTTTAACACAGTCTCATATTCTCAAAAGTTTAGTCCCAAGGAAGGGTGTGTTATCAGGGCTCCACTGTAGTTGTTTTTGCAAACGGAGATGAAGTGTTGTTTAGATACTACAACTGCAATGTACGTGTTCTAAGTTCTTCCAAAAAATGTTAGCGGTACGAGTTAAGTTGTAGGCTGGCCCTCAGCGGAAAGGAAACAAAAGAACTTGTACAATGTACATCCTGTACTTGCTGGCCACATTTACAAATCCTTCAGACACCTGCTCGCTCATGATTACATTACCAATAACAATAAAAATATGTTTATTGAGCTCAGACAACTATCTATAAATGAGCAAAATAACAATAATTTCAACAAGCAATTCACATTCTACCCTCTCTCTCTCTCTCTCTCTCTCTCTCTCTCTCTCTCTCTCTCATTAGTGAACTGAGAGTTACACTTTTTACACTAGATTAAAATATATACAGTGTTGCTGTATGCTGACGGCACGAGGGCACCGCTAACGAAAATACAGCAGCATAATAAGACATGCTGGCATGTTATACCAAAAGGAAAAATCTCTCTCACTATTATTTTTTAACACTCTTTAAAATAATCCTTATAAATTTACTCAAATTTCCAAATACCATACAAGGCACCATTACAGACAGCTTTTATTCTCACGTTCGGATCCCTTCCACTTTCCAGATGGCAGAGGTAGCTCTCGCACAGAAACTACCGTTAATCAATAAACTGCATGTGAAGAACACGTAATGACCTTGGCGCTAGCCAACGAAAGCCAGGCATAATCACAGCGCCAGTCAATCAGCAATCACTGTGCACAGTCTGGATAGTGCTTCGTCTCTTACGACTGTCGCCCACATAATTGTCTGGGAGTTGGTATTTTTTGCCTTTAATTTGTTTATCGTATATAAAAAAGCTCGTAACAATAACCCGTAATGTTGATAATTACCACACCCACCCGGAGGCAACCTGAGAATGCCAGAAGTGATCCTGACAGTAATCCAGGAGTCTGATTCGCTGTTTTTATTCACCTGTTTGCCTAATTATCGTCATGTTTGTGTAGCTTGAAAGCGTCATTTATACGATCTTGTTTAGATCATTAGTGAAGATTAGAGATCTTAATCGCACCGTGTATGTTTTGTATGTTAATGATACAGGCAAATGCCATACTTATACACATGCGCCTCATTATAACTCTTGGCATGGCAAGAGATTCGAACTTGAAAATAAAAATTGTAATATGAAACGTACCCCCAGGTAGCAATGACTAGCAAATATTTCTTGAGTTCAGCTGTGTAATTTCAGTCATCGATGGGTGACCGAGTTATGAATTGGTACTCTCACAAGTATCACCACACTGTCTTCCCGACATGGTTATTAACTGCGACACAGGTCACCAAGTATAATCAGTGTAAAGAAACTGACAAGTGCCTAAGCTTCATTCCAAACAAAAGCCACTAGCAGTATTTTCTGGGGTTGAACAGATCCAATACGGGGTCACTTTGCATTCCGATGTCCTCCGACACTATAGACGTGCACTGTGTTTGGATAGGGACCCACTGTGCAGAGCTTTGGTGATTTCTTACTCTGCAAAGTTAAGAAGTGCCTTGTGTTAGCATGAGTCTTAGTAACGTGACAAAAGTTTCGTTCAGCACGATGATAGCATAAAACAGAAAAAGAGACAGATTTGAGTTCTTTTGACATGTATTTCATACATATGTGAGCCAGTAACTGAAGAATAAGCCGCAAGGCTTCAGTAAAGGGATATTAAAATAAGGTTAAACATGATTTTTTCAGTTGATACACTAGATGAAGTAGATGGAAGACCCAGTAATTTGTCATCATGTTGTGAATAAAATGAGCTAGGTTTTGTCAGAACGTTCAAACACAAAAGTAACGAAACACGACTTGTACGGTCCCATATAGGTGATTCACCAGAGGTTCGATTCCCCAGCCATTCAACCCACAAGTGTTCGGGTTTTTACATCAGTGATTTATCACCCAATCACCTACATACACTACATACACTTTACCCCGTGCATGCAGTAACATAATCTTTATTTTACCTCTTTGATATAACCTTCAACCCGTTCCTGGACTCTGGACCGGTTAGTCGAGATTGGAGAGCGAGAAGAAAAAAAAAATGTGGGTTGCTATATCAGGACCACATGGAACAGGAGAGAAATGTCAACACTGAAGGGGAGCCAGACTAATCTCAGTCCGTTGTTTCCCCGTAGTCTTAATGCTGTGGGTGCCCACACGCTGTGACTCCACGACTGACCACCTTACAAAACATACCTGCAGTGCAGTAGCCTAAACCGCTGGGTTGAACGTGGGCTAACTTTAGACTAGCCAGTACTAGCCACTTGTAGAAGTTAGTGTGGCCCTAGGGTGTCGGACGATGCCCGTGGCGTGATCTTGGGACACAGGACACATCACTACACTGCACTTAGCTCGTTCCATACACGGGCGTTTTGTTTCCAGAAATGCTTGGTTTATAAGTGTTCTTTTCTTCATGCTTACTTTTCTGTAGTGCATGTTTTCATTGCGAGGAAACGATGGGTTTATTTTCAACGGGAAGGCATGTTCAGTTTCATCATGCACTTTATAATATGTTTTACATTAATCATGATCCTGAGAAGATGATATGTTACTGATAAGTAATACAATCCCATGTTTTTAGTCTCCCTCCCCCTCTCAAAAAAAAAAAAAATCTTCTGTCTGCAGGTAGAATCAAGACTCTTCTTACCTTTCTTTTATTTCTTAAACGATAAAAGACTATGATTAAAGAGTGACCATGGCGATTGGAGATCAACAAAAGAAACACACAGACTCCGCCTTAATTTAGAATAATTTGTTCATAACATAATGTTAGCTTGATTTTCAACTTCGTACTTGTTATGAACAGTATCGTGTTCAAACTGAATAGTTGATATTTGATCATCATTATTTTATTCGATCAAGTAAATACAAAATGCGTGTTCATAAAGCACCATCATTTACGCCAACGACGAACATTTTCCCGCTCTTAGATAGAAACAGATTTTGGAAGAACCTCAAAAGCCCTTCACCATTCATTACGAGACATGCCTGAGTGGCCGCCAACAAGTGGCATTAATTTTGAAGAAAATAATGATGGTAGATCGTCAACGAAAACAAACGATGCTTTTCAGCGGGATTGCTTTCGCAATTCTATCCGAACAGTCCTACATATTAAGTTACCTTTCTCCACTAGAATTAGCTTACGTCATCTCCATTCTGTCTAGCGGACGCTTTCTTCCGTGTCTTTGGTTCTTTTTTTGCCTACTGTTTTGAATCCTCTTGAAGTATTTGAACGTCAGTGTCACTTCTAGTCTTCAGTATCAAGGACACAAGAGAACCACCTTGTCTAGGGTAGATTTTATTTGCAGTATGAAAATGAAACAATTAGGTCAACCTCCCCTACTGAAAATTTAAGAATGTTATTTCACCTCTATTAATTAAATTGTAGAGCTAAGCTGGTTTCGCGGTGACCCGACAATACGGGACCCTGACACTACTTCGGCCACGTCAAGAGGGCTCACAAGAGTTACATGCATACCTCCCCTTATGTCACACTAGGATTGCGGTCCACTTTTGGTTTTTTTTTTGGGGGGGGGGGGGGGGGNGGGGGGGGGGGGGAGAAGAGACCATACCAGTTGTGCGAGTCCAGTGTTTGCCCAGAATCTTGGAATATCAAGGCCTCGACCCAGCTCCAAAGTTTGCCATGTTTGGATAAGGTGCCGGGGATGTTTTGCACGGGGTTGAGAATAGACCAGCTCAGCTGTTTGAGATACTCTATACTAGGAGTTAAGTTTTTGGTATGGATGAAGATATAGTGAAGTAAGGGACCCGATTTGCCGCTGTTACAATGTCGACTAGCGGCAAAAGAAAACAAGCTGAAGTCATGGCCCGTCAGCTATGGAAGCGCATCAGGATGTTTTGAAAATTGTTTAGGACGGAATATGAAGACAGGCTCAGCGGTTTGGGATAAACATACATTTTTGTATGAATGTAGAGTGGGTAGGGAACTGATGTGCAGCTGTCACTGTATCGATCAGCGACTTCTTTGCACGGATGAAAAGTGCAGATTTTAGGAAAATAAATACGTTTCGACATGGTCTGTTAAAAAGAAAACACGTCCGGGTTTTAGTCAGTGTCTAGAGACAACGTGAGCTGGGGCGTATATCGGTTTTGATATAATATAATTGAATTTAGTGACATCCACATTTCATGCTAATATCAGATAATGGACTCGCGACTTACGAATAAGCGAAAGTGAAACAGGGTCAGACCAGTCTCGTAACAAAAGAAAACACATTTCGTTTCATCAAAACGTCTAGTGGAAAGTGCAAGTTCATAAGAAAATAACATGTGATCTGCGAACCACAGAAACACATTAGCTCAGCCAGGTCTTTTACTGATGTCAACCCATAGATTTATTGGCATGAGGTACTGTTAGCTCACTAGGGTCAGAGCTCTGCAGCTTGTCTTTGAATTTGTAAGCAGATTTACAGCCGTGCTCTCTTGCGGTGTATGCTAACGCTAGGATGCATGAATGTTTAAAATGTTTATGAATGAAAATTTGCACATTAAGAGTGCGCCGATGTCACTGCAATCACTCCTTCGCCCATTTAATGAACTCACTATTTCTGTTCCTGATTAATTAAGAAACCCCGAATATGTTTGTTAGAAAAAACTGCGGGGCCTCTTAAGTTGTTTTCATAAATATTATACATGTTGAATAATGTTTGAAATTATCGGTAGTTGCATAGTGCTTTGCAACATCGTTAGATTTGCTGTAATGTTTTTCTGTTATAAATATGCTCTAGGTTAAAGTCATTGTTGAGGTCTAAAATCATTGTTTAAGTCAAAGATTATGCATCTGAATTTTAAAAAACGAATCAATCTTCGATATCTCCAAGACAACGGCAGCGCTGACGGTCTCGCTGTTCAGGGTATTGTTATTATGTCACGTGGAGATTTAGTCAACAAAGAACCTCTTAACAGATCACCTTCCGTATTGTGTAAGATAATAATGTTGTAGAGTCGCAGCAACTGACAAATAGCTGTCTCAAGTTTTGCATTGCATTTACATTTCCAGGTCTGGGCTCTTTATCTTCTCAAATCCTTATTATCTTGAGTAATGCATGGCACTGAAATCGCTCAGACTACTTTGTCTCTTTTAATCTCCGCTCTCTCTCTCTCCTCTCTCTCTTTGTCTTTCTTTCTCTCCTCTCGTCTCCCTCCTCCTTCAATCATAGTTGCTCTGTCTCCAAGTTCAAGCAATCTCAAGTCCAAACCAGCTAAGGTGTCGATAGTCTGTGTATAATTTACGCTTTGATCCTTTTGCATGTGTATCCTCTGTATCTTGATAATGCCACATGAAATCCACGGTACGCCGCATCCATTAGTCCAGCGTCCAGCACCTGCCCTCATCCCTTTCCACAACTCTTATCTCTACCATATTTTAAGCCACCTTGAATCCAAGCCATCCTAATGCAAACAGCTCCTAGTTCCGAGGTGGCCAAAGTTTGTGGAGTCGTTCACACTTTAAGCTCTCGCTTTGCCCATGATATTACTAGGAGATGTTTGCGGTCATTTGGGCATGTATACACTTGTTGCATCTTGATACAGTATCGTTCCTGTTCCTGAATAAAGTCATTTTGGTCGCAGGTCAAAAATGTCCACAGGCTCGCAACCCCCCNACCCCTTTCTTCTTGCAGTATCCAAGCCAATCAGCCTGGATGTTACAGTTTTGTGCCATCTTTTACACTCCATATGCTGCCCTCTTCTAATATAGTACTGTATTAGTAAAGCTGAAGCTGCTGTTTGATACATGTAGTTTGTTTCTCTTACTCGAAAGTTTGTCTTTTTTTTTTCTATTCCTACATCTTCATGAATAGACATCGGATCAGTATTTAATGTCCACCTATGCCGCCCTCCCCCCTTCCCAAAGCTCTACACACGCCATTTCCTATAGAGTTTTCCCTGACCGTTTTGGATAACACCGTTTTTAGCTCTGTTTACAGTTTCAGGGTACGCTACTACGTTTCTAGTATCACAGTTACGTAGTCGCGACCACCCGCCCTTACATCTTGATACTTAGCCAACCCCAGCTACTTAACAGAGTCATCCAACCAGTGTCTCGTGTCCACCAAACGCTTCCCCCTGCTGGTTTCCCAACCACCTTGGGTGACAACATGAATAACACAGCATCCCTCGCGCCGCGTTCCGAACATAACAGTAAACTTTGAGGCCCTGGGTTAATCCACGCAGAAAAGATGTTTATAGATTCCCTAGTCCCATCGTTTGTAACGGAATCCTGCACCCTCTTATTATCCCCACCCTCTTGTTTGTCCGCGTCCGCCTTGGTCTTCTGGTGGTTTTGACATGGCCATCGCCGCCCATCTCTCTGGCGAGCTTTCCATCTTTGCACGGTTTTGGCGCTTCGTTTACTTGGGCTTCCGCCGTAAGCCGACTTGAGGGCAAACAGAATATTGGCGGTAATCCGCTAATCTTCGATTCTGGTATTTTTTGTGTCTCGGGATCTCTTGACCTTTTATGTCACTTCGAGGGCTTCTCATAACGGGAAGTTCACACGGATGACATAAAAAACAGTGGGAGGTTATTGAGGACTCATTCTTTTGACAGCCTGTGAAATGAACAGTGAATCTGATCCTCGACAGAAGTCCAGACTGTGTTGTCTTAATCTCTTTCAAACTGGTGTTGTTATAAGATATAGTGACTGGAAACTGGTCCTGAAAAGAGATGAGCCTAGGCACCATGTCCTAGGCTTCATTTGCAACTTTAATGAGATGCTACCATCAACCGTGGACAAGAGATATAAATGTTGTGTAGAGGGTCAATATTTTTATCAAAATATTGTTAAATATGCAAAGCCAACTCAACTGCCTCATAATAAATTAGATCAGGGAACTGTCTGAAACAAGACACCCAACTCGCCTTTCCAGGCAGACGTTCATCCATGGCTGATAACGCGGTCAGCCCTGCACGGTTTGTAGTTGTAAGCCATGGGGGAGATGGAAGATGGTCTCGCGTGCCAAAGTCCAGTAACACAGAAGAAGCATGTCCTCATTACTAACCAGCACTTGATGCTTGCCAAAGCGCGAAAATTGTGATGGCGGTGGGGGAAGGCCAAAATTCCAGCATTCGTGTCGGTTGGTCATGCCCACCTGGCCATTCGTCGATTATCAGTGCTGTGTGTAACGGTGTATCGTTATACAAAGACATTCAACATATATGGGATTCTGTATTTTCTCCATTTATTTTCTTCCCATGCTATTCCTGACATCTTCATTCGCACTACAGCACACATCACTGTCTCGTTGAAAGCGCTATAATGTTGTCATTACACAGTACAGTCATCACCACCACCACCACCATTGCACACATGCACTTTTAGATCACCCACAGCTTGAAATCCTTTAATATGCATCTTGTTTTCCATTTGCGTCAATCAAGCATGAAATATTATGCTCTTCGCAAATTTTATGTGTTCTATTTCCGGGATATCCTTTCAGTCTCCGAGCTTTTATCCTCATAGCGCCTCGAATTTAACTTCCTCCTTATCAGTACGGGGTTTTGAGTTTCGTGGGAAAGGCAAAATTTTTGCATTATTCGTTAGGTTTGCTTAACAGGGCGTGGTTCCTCAATCTGAATTACTTTTGCATCTAAAGAATAGAGGGTGGATGCATGCGCAAACTGTTGCATACGGACGTGCACGCATCGATTGCATGAAGCGTGGGCAACTTGGACAACAACATTTGGGAAACGGGTGAGGAGGGCGAGAAAGAGAAAGAGAGGGAGGAGAGAGAGAGAGAGAGAGAGAGAGAGAGAAAAATAAAAGCTCTTAAGTTCCAAGCCTCCCTCAAAGCATAAACAAACGTGGCAACCAGGTCTGATTTGTTGAAAGGACATTCTCATTACTGAGCTCTAAAGCAGTGTGTGTGAAATAGACGTGGGAAGATTGCGCAAAAGAAAATCGTCTTGCATTTCCAATTTGAAGCATATTCAAAGGGTTACATGTCACATTTTTATGCACGTGGGCTTTGCCATGAAGAGCCAGATTGCCTCTGATCAGGACATGAAAATCGTTCACACGCTCGTTCATTAGTCGAGAAATATGAATCTCGTTATTGAGTAGTAGGCTTATGGAGTCTGGTTGCCCGAATTGGATNGGCGGAAGGCTGTTATATTGTGGAATAAAATTCATCATCGCGATCTAATCTGAACCATCTGTTTTGCTGTATGCGTGAAATATTGTGCATGCAACGATTCTCAGTTCCATCAGTTTTTGATGGAGTCAGTTGCATCTGCATTAACCCATTTATTCTGAACTGTTAGTGCTGACTTTCACCTCCTTTATTTTAGTGTGTATTCCCATGGTATGGGAAATCACTCTACATGGCAATGTGTGTAAACATAATCATGTGTGGCAGTGAAAATTTATATATATATACGTTGGTTTTTGTTGTGCAGAAAATGTTGTCATTTACCAAAAGTTGCGATTATCCGGTTTGCATTTAAACGCACCATGTTTTGACCGGTAATTATGACCGCCATCTTTACCGCAAAATGTAAAGGGCAACGCCCAACTCACGACCTTTGAACCGTGTCATCCCACAAGTTAGTAATGACTTTTCTTGTTGTCACCGAACTCATCAGATGTTACCAGTTGGCCCTCGCCCTGTTTTCATTCCGAAAACGCTTATCAGATCACGTCTTCCCAATACATCAATAATATGGTCGGGACATATTGCGTGAGTCACCGTGAGCTGTTTTGGAAAGAGCAGGATGACTATGGTGCTTCGGACTCGGGATAAGGAAAAGTACAATGTTTGCTATTAATGGGAGACACTTGCGTATCCACTGTGAGGGGTTTAGTCATATCTTGTGGCGGGCCGTATCGTATCTGATTGTTGAGACTTCCGATACCTAGGGATTAAGACCCAGTATCGAAAGTATCGGAAGTGTTGAAAGTATCAAATGTTAATTTCGATCCTCTTGCATTACTCAGTATCACACTAGCTACAGGCCTCCATCGTGAAAAACCTAGCGGTATGAAAAGGATCTAACGTATCAAAGCACCGGATAAACAGTAGTATCGAATGATTGCAAACGGCGTCGAAGGTATCGAAATGTCTACTCAGTACCAAGATCAGAATCGAAATAGACTCAATACTTTTGATACATAGAGCTCGAAGGCAGAGTATAGCGATACTTATTAATTCAGGGATCAGCCCACCACTAGCCATATTCAGACAGACGTGGAGGTTAGTCAGACACTCTAAAAATCAGCGGATAGAAATAGACATCGTCATGCAGTTGAGGATAAATCTCTTCCTCCAGAAATTTTCATTTGCGTTGTAGTGCACTTTAGCTCTTTGTGATTCAGCGGAAAATACAAATCATTTTATGGAAAGTTATATTTTATGTTGAGATAAACTCATTCCCCTTTTCCCTTCTGTGTTTGAACCGGTCAGTTTATTTTCTCCAAACTCTATCCCCATCCCGCTTCCCTTTCCCTTATCCCACCTTCTGTAAACAATTGCCCCATGGCATATTTTTACTCATAGCCTAGGGATACTAACGCCCCGATCAAGACAGTCAGGTATTTTGCAGTGAAGCATTTCGTTTCAGAAAAGAAAGAGCATTTTTAATCGTTGTTGGTTGTCAAATTTGCTTATTGAAGTTACACAGTAATTTGTTACATTTCAGTAAAAACCACATCATTCAGTCTGAATAAAGAATAGTGAACCGCATGATACCACATTATAGTTTTCAACAACAACAACAGAAAAAAAAAATACAATTCTGATCTGCAAATAAAGTTTTCAATATTATCTGTGTTTGACCTGTGATGTCATCCTAAATAACATATTGAGTGGTATACGACCCCTGTACGACCCCAATACGTCAGTGCGGACGGTCCTTGAACTGGAACGTCGTATTAAATATTGTTCGGTTTGATCGTATGATGCTACCTAGATAATATTATTCCAAATTGCAGATCCTGTTCAAGAACAAATCGGTTCTCATGAAACTGTCAAAACGCAAATTTCTTAAACATTGTATATTGTTTATTATTATATAAATAGACGACAACATTATTTTAATTATTGTTCCTAAAAGGCCCACCTTTGTATTGCATTATCGCAGTACAATTTGATGAATATTACGCCTAGAATTAGCACACTATCTGGATGAATATTATATGCCCACTCTCCTCGAAAAAAAATAACATTATTATAAATGTTTTGCATTTTACTAGCTCGATATTACCAGAAAACAGAAGATTTCTCCCAACTTCAAAGCTCCTTCGCCCTAGTAACAAACGAAACATATCACTCGACAGCTCACGGCTGTGTACAAAGATCATTACTTGTATTTGGATCTAGTCCCACCTAGTTTAGAGGGTATCGGCACGCACAAGGTGGTAAACACAAACACCTGTAGCTAACAATTATAATTACAGTCATTTGCAAAAGTATGGGACCACCCTTGCAAATTAACGAAAATAGTAACTATTTCCTAGTATTGTACCATGCGCTAGAGTATGGTACATCATCTGCCTAAAATACATATAGTATCTCATTTCTGTAATTTCAACACCCTTTGCTTTTTGTTATTGTGATTTGTGGGCACAATTTTGCCGTTCTTTTGTGATGTTAAATACATAGAAAAATGAGCAAAAAACCATCACAAACAGGGGTTCAACGGGCATAAATAGTGGCATTGAATATGGAAGGCCTTTCAGAGTGTNGATGCTACCGAAGGAAGTTTATTTTTAGAACGTGCTTCGCAAGGTTTATTTTTAGAACGGCTTTGCCAGAGGCGCTTTAACTAGTGGGGGACCAGAATCTCTTCTTCCCCTCGTTTTTTTGTTATTGTTGAAATGTGAATCAATTTTTTAGTGTGAAAATTATGAGAGAGAGAGAGAGAGAGAGAGAGAGAGAGAGAGAGAGAGAGATGTTTATATGAAATTAATCATTCTTCCATCTATCCCACCCATCTTCTCCCTCTAGTACACTGACTCGTGGCGCCACCCCTGCTTACTGGTGTTTATTACCAGAACACCTTTACCAGCTACTTTTTACTATTTTTAGAACTCTCAGGTAGGCTTTGCGACATCAGCCCATTGCGGCACCTAGTCCCTCATGGGCGTGTACTGTGGCCCTCCCTGTCTTCGTAATAACACAGCACCAGTGTTTGCACCATCTCTTCTTGCTTGCGTCTTTTTAAGTCCCTCGGGAGAATCTCCACCCCCGAAACGTTGCATCCATTAGGTCGCTGTTGACCTTTTATGCAGTCACTTCTTAGTCTCAGGGCAAACAGAGACCACCCTCTTGGCCCTTGTGTACTGTTAGGGCGAAGGTGGAGACCTGGTGTGCATTTTCGCATCTTGAGTGCTGGGCGAGCAAATACACCATAGTCACCATAGATGAATTTCCATGTAAATTGTAATCGACTTGTTTTTTTAGTTTTGACATTGAATTAATATGAATTACTCCTCTCTCGCCATTTAGAATTTTATGCTTTGGGGAAAATAAGAGAGGGGCGTATTCTTGGTGGATATACTATCAGCACATATTCAATTTCGTCTCATGTAATTTTACGATGACAATGTGCGTGCATCTTTGAGCTTTCAGGTTGCAGTGCTGAGATTGTCTGAAAACATGTTTAAAAAAAACAATGTGTGAATACATGTAGATCTGCTATGAACTGCCATTTCAGTTTTTTTCGGGTGTTGGGGAGGATTTGGGGGAGGAGGGGNGGGGGGGGGGTGTATGGCTATATTGATAATATTCAATACGTCGTCGTTTGGGCTCGAATGATTCGATTACATGAAATACTCGGACCTGTTCTCTTCGAGTCCGTCCTTATCCGTACATCGCGACATACGTGACGCATCATAGAAACACCCCCCGTTCTTTGTTTATAGGAGTTAGACGGTGAATCACGGGGAAACAGGAGCAAATTAATAACACAGACGTCTGTTTTAAGGCGTTTGTCTGGTGCAGCCCCTATTGTTCCGTGACTTCGGCTATCAAGGGCGAGTAAAGATAGTGAAATCTTGTGCATTGTGTGTGCACATGGAGAGGGCCAGGGATTGGAAGGGAGGGGGAAGGAGGAGGAGGAGGAGAGATAGAGATCGAGAGAGAGAGAGAGAGAGAGAGAGAGAGAGAGAGAGAGAGAGAGAGAGAGAGAGAGAGGAGATGTTTGGACACTTGGATTTGGACTTAGCCCTGTGCATCTTTAGCTACGGTCTCTGACAGGCAGCAGAGTGCAAGAGCTAGGGTGAGACTGCCAGTTTAGAAATGTTTACGTAAAGGAACGTTAATGTTAACATAAAAGGAAACACGTCGAATGCGTCAGTCAGTGCTAACTACTTATGTTCAGGACATAGTCTTTGTTGCGTCAACATTAAAAAAAAAATCTTCTATTCTTAGAAGAAAGTGAATTATGTTGTAAAGAGCAAGGGAAAAAAAAGGGGGGGGGGGATTTTTTGCATAATTATATTTCTTGTCGTCCTCATCTGTTACATCACTGATGGGCTCCATTGATAAGAAAGTTAATAGTTGGGAGAGAGAGATACAGACAGAGAAAGAGTGAGAGATAGAGAGAAAGAAAAAAAAAAGAGAGAAACATACTTAGGTAAACACCACATCAAAGCACAGGTGTCTACCTGTGATATGATTATTTTTTTCCGTTTTTAGCCTCCCATTTTCTCATTTCCTGTCGCATCCCCGCTGTTTTATGTAGGGTGGGGACCGGAAACTCAATTAACATCCCGTGCTGAAGTCCGTAGTCCATTGCCGCAGTTTCGTTCGACCCGTCAGTTTTGTTGCAGCATTGGTGGTCTTTGTGCGTGACATCGATATCATTGAAATAAGTTGGTTTGACATTGCGTGGAAGAGTTGCTTTCTCTCACCTCAGTGTGAAAATGAACTCACCATCACTCAGCACTTCCCTTTAGTTTAAGAGAGATAGATAGGTTTGACATTGCATTCGAGCACGGATTGCTGTTTCAGTTGATACGTTGAAACAAAATTTTACCTTGAGATTTCGCCATGCAACATCGAGAGACTCTAAGACCTATTGCTTTTTTTAGAGAGTCAGTAGTAGGGTTACGAGTGGATCAGGGAAGGAAAAGCACCCTTCGGACAATCATTACCTATGAAATCTCTCATGTGCCCTTTCCTTTTCTACCACTAGCCATAAACCAAACACTAGGAGGGAGAGTCCCTGGATATTGAATAGATGATTTAGGCAGATCTAGAATGAGCGGAAGATTTACCAAAAGCCGAACTTTGACAGAGGAGAAATGGCCTAGAAAGGTGCAGAGCCCTGGTGGAGTGCAGATGGATCCCTATGGTGTCTGGGAATGGGCAAGCCAGCAATCGATCCTCATGGTGCCAGAAAAGCTTGCATGGCAAATGTATGTAAGATCTGGATTCCCACTCGTGCTTTCCCAAATGTGCCTCTTGCCCGTGAGAGATGTTTTGCCCAGTAGCAAACTATACATGATTATCTATTAGCAGCTCACATGAGACCCATTTTGGGGACCATTTAAATCGATTAGTAGGGAAATTTCTGATAGAAGGCATTTGGAATTCAGGTCATTTAATCATAATATGCACTGTGGTAGTTTCGGAAAATGCTTCAAGGGCATGTCGCTGGCTTGGATGGAGACGGGTACACGTAGACAGGTCATCATCATAATAGAGACAGGAATAGTCGTCGATATTCTGTCTCGGTTTCTATGAAAGATTGGACATGGACATTTAAATTCAGTGAGCATCGATGTTTGCCAGCCGGCGAAGTCTCTGAGTAAATCGTTTGCATCAAATATGATATGATGTATTCCTTGTCTAACGATCACCGTCAAAGAATTGCAGATCAGAGATTCAGGTCAAACAAAAAAAAAATGGATACAAAGAAAGAAAGAAAGAAAAAGAAAGAAAGAAAGAAAACATTTATAAGTTGTATCTCAGACGGATTCTTCTAGTATATTCAAGTGCCTGAGGCGAATCATTAAAAATGCGTAGCTGTAGATGTTATGATTTCATCCACATATTAAAAGTTTTGTTTTTGACGCTGTTGGAGGGGGGAAAAAAGAAGAAGAAGAAGAGGAGGGGGAGGAGGAGGAGGAGAAGAAGGAGAGAGAATATCATGTGTATTTCAGTGAAGAGCATTTTTGTAATCGATGTTCCGTACCTGGGGTTATTAGTTTTTATGTGAATTTTACGTCTAGTTCGTAACGTACAATGTACGCCATCTGCCATAACGGTTCATAAGAGATCTGAACTTGAAACTGAAAGCTCACTGTTGTTAAAATGAAGCAGTTTAGAACACCCCATGCTTTTCCGAGTGTCCGTCATTGCGCAGTATCGTCGTCAGTGGTTGGATGCCAAGATCGCCAGTATAGAGGCGTGATAATCGTGCCGTACCCTAAGTGGATCCGCTATCACTGGGTAGTTACAAAGTACTTGAAATGATTCTCGCCATATTTGTGGATAAGATGTACCTAGCAACCCAAAAATGAAGCCAAGGCAACGCCAGGTCGGCGAAAGTGCATTATCATTGTCATGGTTGGTCAGGTAGAAATAGTTCAGTAACACTTTTAGCCGTACGTTAACTTATGTAGTGTAGTTTTGCCTTCAGGACAAGTCATACCACACTAAGAGATTAAAGTCGTTAAAGATGATGGATTGTCCTAGTGTAGACATTGCCTTGGGTGTATCCTCAGAGAACAGTCATGTACTCAGTATGAAAACATAAAACAGGAGAAATTTATGACTTGTTGGTAGGCTTGTGAACTTTGTTCTCTCTATACTGTGTGGTCGTGTGTTAAAAAGATGAAGGGAAGGAGGTAGGGAGGTAAGAAACCCCTTCTCCAGCATTGTGCATAATTGTTACGAGAAAGAGAGCGAGAGAGAGAGAGAGAGAGAGAGAGAGAGAGAGAGAGAGAGAAGAGAGAGAGAGAGAGAGAGAGAGAGAGAGAGAGAGAGAGACCCTGCGCACCTGTTGGAATGCATATTACCTTGATGGATCTACTCACCCTTCAATTAGCATTGCTGACATTTTGTTGGCCTCATCAGGAAATTGATGTCCTGGTCGATCCATTTCGGGCCAGGGTGTCTATCTAGCTCTTGAAAGGTATTGCGATAGTATTGAACTCCTGGAACCTGTCCATGACAGTCAATTTTGGGAGGGGGCGCGGGAGGAATTCAGCTGGCCGTTAATCACAGGTGGCTGCTGCTAATGATGTAGTCTTAATTTAGCTCCTGTTTCTCATTTTGTTCATGAGCTAGAACATCGAACAAACTTGAAATTATCCATCGGTTTCCTGAAAATCCAGTTCGTGCGACCTGACACACTGCTATCAGATTGACTTTGCAGAATATTCGAAGCCGGCAGGGCTAGAAATAGATCCTCTGGTGATTGATGCACTATAGAGGCTTTTTATTGAAAGGAGGACCGTTAATTAAGGAAATAAAATGAGAAATTAAATCGCGAAAGATCTGAAAAGAGATGCTATTATTTTATCGATCTCGGGCGAAACGGGCTTCGATCGTAGGCAACGAATCGAATATGATCGTCCGTTTCGTAAAAGTGCATTTGCGTGGAAGCAGGTGTGTGTGTGTTGTTGGGTGATGCTGGATGTTATTAAAACGAGGTAGTGGTTGCTTTATGTATTGTTGCCTGAGGTTGTGTTTTACAATGCATGCATAGATAGATAGCTTTATGGATAAAACAGGTATTCTTATGCCCTTCCCAATGCACACTCTTTGCATGCTATTGTGTTTGCTGTTCTGTTTTTTACATGTGCGTGTCTCTCTCTGTTTACGAGCACATGTACTTTAGAGCCCACAAATATCTTTGAGCTTACTTTCAAGCACTCTCTCATCTCTGTTTTTCTACCGCATTCACCGCTCACTCTAGTTCATTTCACACCTCTAACCGTCCCCTGGTCCTCGTGCGCACACCTTGTCCTCGTGCGCACACCTTGTCCATGTGAATATATTACAAGCCGTACACTTCTTTGAATCATGTGATCTTAAACCCCAAACGTCAGCACGCACGAAATGTTTCTAGTAGTTTCGCCCTCTTCCTCCACTCCACTACTCCCCTTCAAAAAAAAATAAAAAAATGATTCTATGTTTTGTTCTGCTTCTTCTCATGTTTGGGTCCTCTCTCTCGCTCTCACTCTCTCTCTCTCTCTTTATCTCTTTCTGTATGTCTGTCTCTCACCCTGTCTCTCTTCCTCGCCCGTCCGGTCATTCTCCCCAAGCGGTCATTCCAATTCGATCCGTAGACTAGCCCGACGAGAGTAATTTGAGGACACTCAGCTCGCCGTGTTTCTCTGACACCCTGGCTCCTCACTACAGGGTCTCCGGAGCAGGTGCTGAGCCAGTGGCTCCGATGAGAAGTCTCTTGTCTACCCCTCAGGGGAAGTGCGAGATCGCGCAGGGTTATAGACATACAAGTGTAGCCCCTAGGAGACAACGGAAAATGTAGCAGGGAATCCATTATTGATGGCCCTAATGATTATTCTCTGCCAACGCTTTCCTCTCTCTCTCCCCCCCAACCTCTCAAACACAACTAACATGAAGGAACAAAAATGCTGTGAACAGATTAGATACATAGATATCGTCCGGGTAGACAAAATTTTACCAGTCATACTCCACACATGCCGTCATAATATGTGGACATTTTAACAGTTCTTGCAGAATTTTAGGACCGATGCACGAAGTTAAAAGACAGAGAGAGAGAGAGAGAGAGGAGGAAAATGGTGTGTGGAGATTGGGAGCGATGTGGAGAGAGGGAGTGAGGGGGAGGGGGGGAAGAGAGAGCGAGAGAGAGAGAGGAAAAAAAGCGAGAATGAAAAATTCACCTGTGACGTCATAGCACACACAGGCACTCACGTATGCGCCCCCACATATATTATCGAATTTGTAAATCTCTATTTCTTTATCAGGTTATATCGATACTTCGCCCCTCCCATCATTAATCGTCTCTGATTCCGTACTCTGCAGAATTTTTTGTTTTGTTTCATGTATCGGATACGGGCACTATTAAGCTCAAAACATTGCACTTTTCAGATGCTGACTCATGGGAAATCGATATCACGCCTTCGATTAGCACGAATCGGAGCAACGTTGTGCAAAAATGGGACAATAATCGTGCCCGCCCCCTTATTGATTATTTTGGGTGTGCCAGGTTGCGTAAGTTTATGCATCAAGGTGAACTGGGAGGCTCCTAAATCCAGAAAAGCGCATTTGGTTTTAGGTTACCCTGAAATCTCGGCTTTTCTCATGTAATAATTTGTAATGTTGGGACCTAAAGGTCAGTATTAGCGGTTGAGATTTTTCATGTTAGGACGGTAGTCATTATTTACTTGCTGTGGTATTTTGGAACGACTTTGAAACGAAATTTTTATGCTGTGAGTGCGGTTGAAGGAAATGGTACTTTTCTGTAAGAGCCCGCGCCTCAGGAATTGCAAAATTAGAAATCAGTCCTAATAATCCAAAGCTCTTTTTGTTGTGACCTGTCCATATAAACGACATTACGGTGGACATTATCGGGGTGTATGGTTGCTGATGGCTATGACTTCAAAATGTTCCTACCGTGGAATCTATAGAGAATTCGGATGAAGTATGTATGTCGTACGTCCCCAGGAAAAAAAAAAATTTTTCTTTTGTTCTATTAATAATAACAACACAGCATACACCAGAGCAAATCAAAAGAAACTTTTCATCCAATATCCAGAACAAGTACGGTATACTACAACTAACCTTCGCGATAAAGCATTTCAAAAAAAAAAAACAACACCAAAAAACCCCAGCCTTTTTTGAAGCCGTAACGACGCTTCGATCAGTACAGAATATGATTACAGTATGTACATTATTACAGCAGTGTATAATATTCTGTCAAAGAATGCTTTCAATGACTTCGTTTGACGGACTTCTATGAATAAGCCTAGTGGGTTATTCAAGTTTGTATAGCGCAGTACGGGTAGAGGCACCGTTATAGTATTGTTACAATAGAACATCCTATTTGCCGTTTGCGAGATACCGCAGATAAAACACTTTATTAGTTTGGCCTGAGCCTAAGACTTTGAAGACACTCTAATTTTAGGACACGAATGACGCGCGTTATTTGTGTACGCTTTCATGCATGAGTGCCTACGTTCGGTGTTTTATTTGTTTGTTAATTGGTGCATGCCGAGTCTTCCATCCTCTTTGTCAATAGTTGTCGAACTGAGAAAGTTTGCCAGCGAAATCCAGGCTGCTGCGAGGAAAAGCGAACACAAAATTGTTTGGACTCACCTGACATCCCTTTCAGCTCCCCTC
>JAWQUT010000170.1:1133769-1147584 GCA_033807755.1 Ellobium chinense
TTCATCCAAGGGCGACCCTTTCGTCCCTGTCAGTACTTCTTGATATTGATAGCCCTTCGTCATTTTGTCCCCAAATCGTAAAAGCACGGGTGTCATGGAAAGATGGGATTCAGGAATGGGCGTTAATGGGCAGGGAGACTGAAAAACGAAACCATGATGATTGCTGAAAAAAAGGAGACAGCCTGATTGATTTTTTCTTTTTGCCACCAGAATCCCTCAGACTTGTTATGTTTCTCCATGTCAATGTAAGCCCTGTGTCTGATTTCTCATCCACCCCTCTGTTCTTCCCCTCTCTCTTTTATCTCATCTCCTCCTCATTGTGCGTTACTGAAGCGATATGAATGAGGATAACTAATTTTGTAGTGTATCAACTGTGATAACGATATGTATATTGTTTCTGATAGCAGTATAAGTGTTTCTTTCAGATCGCGCGATTTCGCGAATCGCCCCTTAAATTTCAAAATTTCAACCAAAGATACATTGAACGCGCGCTAATCTCCCCTTCTTTCATGCACTCCAAAGTTTGTATTACGTGAGAAACATCTGAAATAGACTACTACTTAATATTTACAAATTCCCCTTCAAATTTATGAAAAGGGGGAAGAATGTCTTTCCCAACTCACATGATCTAAAGAAACCTGTCGATACCGATAATACATTTTGTTGTTTCCAGTTCATGGAGCAGATACCAAGGATAATTCAGTGATTAGCTGGGTCAGGTTGTATTTGAACTGCACAATAGTCCGCTTAGTAAGGTAAAAATACAGGTGGTGTGAAGTTGCTGTATCAGTACAGAAATCCACGAGTGTTGCATAGAATCGATACTATGAACGCAGACACTGCTCATGATAGAAATCTAGCTAAGTGTTGGTGAAGAGATTTATGAAATAAACTATATTTGTGTGGTGTCTTAGTGAGAGTATCACTGTACTTTGGATAATTCTGTGTAAACTCCATACACCTCCGCTCTTCCGGGAATATTTAACAATGAAAACTTGGCTTTTGTCCACGTATCTCCGAGACGTCTGGAGTCGACGTGTTAATGAGCTCCGTCGTACCTAAAATAACTACCTTGGATCTTTGATGTGGCAATCGTTCGACGAAAGCGCCCGTACATTGATCCACCGTATGCCACTGCATACCGAAAAATGCCAAGCAGACGGTTTTCTGGGCATCTTTTTGGGAAGAAATGATTGAACTTCAGACAGTATTAGTGTCTGGCATATTTCACCTCGGTGTCCTCAGAATTAGAAACACTTACATGTATTTGGAGCAATAGACGTGTAGGAGGATTTTGTTTAAACTACCTTTCCGTGTTGGCGAACTAGTTCTGACATTTGCCTATGTCTGTCTTGTCTGCAAGTTGCCATATGTTAGCAGTGAAAAGCGCACAGGTTTGTAGATTTAGAAGAGTCTATATTTGTGGGAATGTCTGGTTCACTCGTTCTGATCTGCAGCCTTCACAATGAAAATTGAACGGGCACTGATACCCTCCCTCTTTTCTGCATTCCAAAGTGTGCTTTACTTGGGAAAAACCTATAATCTTTCAGAAAATTTTTACAACCTCCCAGCCCCTCAAGTTTATGTCATGGGGGCGAATGCCTCCCCCAATTCATATGCCCTAGAGAGAAAATAGTATTGGGATTGGTATTCCAGTCCGAGCATTTCCTTGGCTGGTGGAGAAAACCAACCCTCTCTTTCTCTTCCCTTTCTTTTTTCACTTGACCTTGCGCTGCATGTACTAGACCTAGTCCCCATCTACCCCCCATCTCCATACGCAAGTCAAGTCAGACCTTATTATCAAAGCATGCCGTGTTTTCTCAAGATACCAATTTCCTGCGTCTAGTTCGTCCGATAGCATCTGTAGCGCTCTGAAGGGCAGTGCAGGTTCCCAGTTTCGTATCGAGAAGCCACGAGTCTTGCATCTTTTATCTTGGTTCGATTTCTCCCAAGAAACAGAACTTTGGAATCGATTCACCGCTGTTTGTAAGCGAATCTTAGAGTTCGCATTCTTTACGAGGTTACTTACAGACAACCCACAAGAGGTGTTAGACACAATAAATTTGAAAGATAATCACGTTTCATAATATAAGAACAGTAAACAGCAAGCATTTTGCAAAATAAAGTTTTTTTTTTGTTTTTTAAGTTTAAGCAACAACGGCAGCAATCACAAACCAGCCAGTAGATCTCCGAATTCGATTATATTATTTTCGAAAATACATTTAGGAATCAGCGAATTCTTTGAAAATGCCAATATGGATTTTCGAATACTCGTCATGGATTCGTCACTGCCCAGTTAACTAATGCCCTTGAGCTTAGCACTTGGAGCTGAGAGTGCCAGACTATGTTCAGAGCGTTATTCGCGTCTCCGGTATTACCTGGTGGAATAGTCCAGGAGCTGTCATTGGACAGTTTTTCATACCTTCATAACTCAGTGAGTGTGAGTGAATGCACCAAGTCTTAAGCTAGTTAACGATCATCAGCGCCAGACAAGATTATTTATGACATAGATCTCTTTGCAGAGAACCTTTAGACGTATTGTGCACCATGCTTTGTTACGAAAAGTGCTCTGTTGCTGACTGGATGGCTGGATGGCTGTGGTTGTCTGTCTGTCTGTCTGTCTGTCTGTCTGCCTGCCTGCCTGCCTGCCTGCCTGCCTGCCTGCCTGCCTGCCTGCCTGCCTGCCTGCCTGCGTGCGCGCACTTTTCTCTGTCTTTCCTTCTTTCCAACCGTCTTTCTCTGTCACTCTTAGTCTCTCTTTTTTACCCTTCCGCATCACCTGCTACTGCTCTGGTGATTTCACGTTTTACACCTCTAGGTTACAGGTAGGCAGCAGCTGTTGTTTGCACATGTACACGACAGCTCACACCCACACAATATTACCCAGTGTCCGCCTCCGCTTTCAGATCTCTCTCTCTCTCTCTCTCTTTCTCTGTCTTTCCCCCCTCTCTCTCTTCGTCTCTCTCACTCACTGTCTCTGTTGCCCCCTGTCACGAGTACTCGCTCTTCTTCTCTTTGAACCCACCTGTTCACCCATCATCAGTGTGTCCCCCTCTTTCCTCGCACGGTATCTCGTACAGCGTACTCACTGTGTTGCAAGTAGGCCTACATGCACATCATGCACATCTTTTCTGTCCTTGGGCAACACAGAATTAACAAGCGACATTCACACTTTCTGTTTACCCAATGTCACCTGCCATTTTACATTTTCTCTTTTATTCCTTCCTGTCATTTCACCAGACCGATGTCCATCGTTCCTATCATAAGCGACACTTAAATCTACCAATAGATCTGTTTTCGTTCTAAAATACTAATTATACTTTAACTTTATAGTTTTCATGTCCCTGTCTCTCCCCGTCTCTCAGCCATAATACATCTTCTGCTCATCACAGCCGCTAAGTGTCTTGTCTCATCTGTCCATCTTTTCTCCCATACAAAGTAGTATCAAAAGGATCGCTCGTTTCTCCTCTAGCTTTCACTCTCTCGATGACTTCAATAAAAGGGTCAGTGTACAAGGTCTTATTCCTTAAATTCGGGTATTTGCAAATTTTTACATCGATTTGTTTAGAATTTTACTCCGGTCCTGATGACACTGTAAATATATAAGAACAGAACATTTTTGTGAAAGCTAGCTGTGCCTCTTTAAGTGATTGTGTGGACCGCTTCGAAATAATGCTAAAAGGTCATGCGATTTCGTAATTTTGGATAACATGGCGACGTAAGGCTTCCGGCCTACGATCCCCGTCATCATGCAAGTGTGGGAATTGCACGATTAGAGGGAATATGACCCCAGGTCCATGAATTTAGACAGAGATCTTCTTGAGCCTCCGTGAAGCCTCCAGTGCAGAACATGTAGACGTGCAGACAGTGCAAACTCATGAAGGAAGCCCTAAGTAAAAAGTAGAACTCGGAGAACTACTAGAAAATTAGCCTGATGTGGTCTATACGACTGCGCTTTACTCGAAAAGGCATTTATATTGAATACGACGTTATGCATCAACACGGACTAACTACATGTCGTATACTTACTATCACTGTCTCCCTCTTTCCTTTCATCGCAGCTGCCCATCAATCTTCTTGGCGCAAAACAAGATTACTGCGGACACCTTGGCCGGGATGAAGTTGGTTGTTGATTAGTAAGATTGGTGTCACTGACCCAGATCATCCCGGGACTGTTTTGATGACTCCGTAACTTCTCTCTGCTGTTAACCCCTTCTATACGTCATTTTTTTTTATTATGCTCATGTCACCGAATTATAGTCAACTCGGCTGAATTGCGACTTCTCGGGAACATGGACACAATTGCCAGTAAAAGAAGCTTTGAAAATAGCATATTATTACGCAGAAAATGTTGGGATTAAACAAAAGTTGCAATTATCCTAGATGCAGTCAAGCGGAATTAACTGTACTGTAAGCTCGTTAACATGAACATGAACTGTTCTTTATAATGTGAAATAGGACGTACGGATGGATACGACACGCGAATGCTACTTCCGGGACATACCGACACGTCAAAGAGATATTTTTAGCAGAGGGTATGGACTTACATGTATATACATAACGAAGGGGTAAAGACTCGTGACAGGCCAGTTTTCCGAATCACGTGATGTTTCGTTTTTGTTTCAGTGCTTCTGTTTACATTAATTGGCTCCAGGCTGAAGTCCTCCTCTGTTCTTCCTCGTTAAATATAGACTGTACAACTCTTTGTCACCTCTGGTGTAATGTAAATGTTCTTCCCGCTTCTTTCACGTGTTATTCTGGAAGCTGCATGATAAATAATGGCTAACGTGAGCTACAGACCATAGAAACATTCACTTTTTAGAGTGAGAATACGCCAGACATTTTTTTTTTTTTGGAATTTGAAGACTGGCCAGCGATGTGTCGAGAACGATGTGAGGCTCAAAGAGCGATGGCGACATCAAAACGTAGGTGTTTAAATCTATCTGTTCCCGTAGCTGTTTAGATTCAAAGCCAATCTCAACACGTTTTGGTTTGATCTGTTGTGTAATTGCATTCTTTTAAGTGAAATAGACAGCCTTTGATCGAGCGTAATGAAAAAAACTCACTTTTTTCCCCCTTTGACAGCTTTTTTTTTTTTTTCATTAATACAGTAAAGTTGCCTTTCAAACCAAGTTCGATGTATACAGTCAACTCCGTTTAATCGCAGATTATGCTTAATCGGAACACACTTCGGCGAGAATGCATTTTATTTTCAGCCTAAAAGTCAGTGGGTTAATGACAACTTTTTCCATGCTTGGTAATTTCTTTAGAACGGAGTATACTGTACTTTGATTATTCAGGAAGGGAAACTTGATCAATATTTCTCCATTTGTGTGTCAACAATAGCTTTTCCCGGCTTCATGAGAACACTTGCACTCTGAACAGTGGGGATCGATGTTGGTTTTGAATTAACAACGGCAGAGGTAGAACGAGTGGCTTCAAATAACATCGGCAGATTTAAGAGTGACAAAATCATCATCATCATCATCATCATCATCATCATCATCATCATCTGTTTAACACAAAATAAAATAGAAAAGCGTCCATCATCATCATCATCATCATCATCATCAACACCACCACTACCACCACCACCACCACCACCACCAACAACAACAATAATAATAACAACAACAACATGATAATAACAACTAGGTTGTTGATATTTATATTTACATGCATATTCAACAACACTAAGCACTGTAGCAAAATAGTCATCACTGTCATGTTGAGCACGAGGTAAAAAAAAATGTTAAACACCTTTACCTTGTACAGTATAACATGATAACTTAATATCAGTAGAAGTAGACAGTATATGAACAATGGATTTTCAAGGGTGCTCCGTTGTCCGGGGTAAAGTAATCCTACAGTAGCAAAGCTATAGGGATGCATTCTAGAAACGTCTGTGCATATTGTAACGAGGTCATACACCCTTGAAATCTGATGTGTCACAGTTTTGATCGATGCCGAATTGCATGGAAGCCTCAGTTTTTATGTTTACGTAATCGTATACTATTTGTGTGTGTGTTTGTGTGTGTGTGTGTGTGTGTGTGTGTGTGTGTGTGTGTGTGTGTGTGTGCGTGTGTGTCTGTGTCTATCTGTCTGTCTGTCTGTCTGTCTGTCTGTCTCTGTCTGTCTGGCAGGCAGGCAGGCAGGCAGGCAGGCAGGCAGGCAGGCAAGCAGGCAGGCAGGCAAAGCACAGGTAATCGCCAGTTAGTGTTATTTTCAGTTGGCTGAAACAAAAGTTATTTTCCGTTATCAGAGTTCATGGGTCGAAGGTCATGTCACGCATTACTGTAATGTCGTATGAAGTATTCGAACATGGCGATCCCATTAATTGAAGAATGGGCGCTGTTGCTGGTCCTAATGATGTAACGATGATTGTCATTACCTTAATATTATCATCAATCATGGTTTACAACAACAACAACAACAACAACAACAACAACAACAACAACAACAACAACAACAACAACAACAACAAGTGGAAACATATCCATGTTCACTTTCTCGTTATGTCCAGCTCAAACCGGTATGAAATATGCTCACATTCTTGTTTGGTTGCCTTTGACATGCAAATAGAACACTGCATTCTGTAAGCTGCTGGCTAATATTGATCACAGAGTATAGGCCTAATATATTCTGTGGTACTGACTGACTGAAACTATGTTTACAGGCAAAGAGTTCTCAGCTGATTCATCTCTTTTACCGAAGGCACACAACGTTGGTGTCCAAACCAAAGTTGTAGTACTGTATGATTATTGTTCACACTTTTATTTATTTCATTGGATATGCAACAAGAGCACTACTTACGGTAATCAGCAAGCTAATATCGATCTCAAAATATATAGTCTAATGTGATATTGATTTTTCACGAAAATGTATTTACAGGCATGGCAAAGAATCTGCTATTGACAATTAATATCACCGTCGGCATGCAGCGATAGGAGGATGTGAGAGTGGAGGGAAAGAATAATAAATTAACAGGCGTGTCAGTTGATCGGTACCAGCTGTTGCCATAGCTATTTTCATATCCCGTGATTAGCATTAGCATACATCGTTATCTGATAGTGAAATGGTGCTATTATCTCTCATGGATGCTGTGGTGAGTTAGTACGATTTTCCTTTGAGAAAAGCCAAGTTTCATAAGGATGGCACGTGACGCAGGAGGCCAAGCAGTCATCATGTTTTATCGCCAGTTTTTTTCTCTCTTTCTTTTGAAATTTTTATGACGACATAAAAAAAGTGAATGGATGCCACGTAGGAAGGACAGTGCGATAGCTGATGCCACGTCAACGGTGTATGTGATCTAGAAGAGCACCTATCAAGCTATTGTCTTCCTATCACCACATCTAGGACCTATCACCACATCTCACATATTTCACATACTACATAGTAGTGAATGGAAACTGCGTGGTGATCGACTTGTGCTGTTCAGTTCAGACAGTAGGTATGGAATGGTCATCAGTATAGATTTCATCACAATACGCAGGGTGTGTAGCACGATACAGATTGCTGTCCGTGGATTTTGAGATTCATCAGACTCTGTGCTCAGTTTATAGAAGTAGCCGGCAGCAATGGAAGTTGTATGAACTTCTACTTTTGAGACACAGTGAACTCTGTGGGTTTCATGAAGAACAAGAGGACTCTTTACACTGGCTGGAATGGTTAGTTGCAATAGTTAATCAGTTATACACGCTGACCAGTTAGCGTAGTGTACTTTTTGATGGACAGCCGGCTTCATTTGAATTACTCTACAACTGAGGGCAAACCTCTTGGAGACATTGTGATACTGGATTTTTTTTTTCAGGAAACCAGTGCCTGGAATATCGAACGTTATATCCAAAAGATGTCATGCGTTTGAACTTTCAGACAGAGCTATTACCACTGTGTGACATGAACTTTCCTCATCAGCAGCAGTTGACAAGTGTGGATTGATGATTTGGGACATACTGTGGTTTTCATTCATTGATTTGTTCCGCATAATAAGATGAACATCAGAATTACGGTATTTGACCACTGAGCTGAGATAACCGTAGTCCACAACGACGCCAGCTGTATAGCAGGCTCATTGCTGTAACCAGTTAGTGTGACTCGAATCTTCGGTGGAAACGCAGTATGTGAGCCGATCAATGACATTACGGCCCAGATCACATTTAGATATGGAGCTTGGGTTTAGCCTGGCACAAACGTGTTGAGAACTGAAATTCTTCATCCCGATTCACAAATCTGCTGAACTGAAAACTTGATCAGTTGATGTAGACTTGAAATTGGAACTGTCCACTTACGGTAGCAAAAAAAATTGTCGTTATTGCAACTTGCGGTTATATACAGCCTTTCACGACTTACATGCGAACTGGACTGTTTTGCGGAGTAGATATGACTCCATTTTACGGAGAAAGTAGACTTGAGTCTTAGTGTTTCAGCGAGGCAGTGTTTGGGAATTTTCTAATCTTGGAGATTCTTGACTGACGGAGGCTAGGGTCTGCATTATCTGGCAGCATTCGCTGTCACCTCGGACCAACTGTAAATGAACAGAATGAGATACCGGTAGGTGGAGCTTTGAATTTTATTTCATAGTTACATACGCATGTATAATTTGATCACAGTTACTTACGGTTTAGTCGGAGCACAGTATGAATGGATTGGGGCTCTTCCTATATATTGAATCCCTCTTAATTGGGATGTGGTCAAGGAGTTGGGTGGGGTTGCAACTAAGCGATGCATTTTGTTTCGCAGAAAATATTGGCTTCTTAAATATGTTTCCATTAAGCAAGAGTGACAGATTCGACAATACGTTCTTTTACTAAACTGAAAAACACGGGGTGTTTGAGAGGCTGAAAGACGAATGTGTGGGTTGCATAAGGAAATTTTTCCCTGTTCTGCTCACTGTCCACTTCCAGCTAAGATCTTTTAGGTCAGTATGCATGTTGCTCACAGCGGTCACTTGTTGGAGCATGTCTTTATTGTAGGAATGGGGTCGGTGTCAGTACCATCTGTTCCTGCCATCAATCTGTGGCAGTGAGTCTGTGTACCGAAATACAGAATGGCTTGCTAGTATATCTACCCTACCAGCGGGTTGGCATAGATGAGGTGTCGAGAAATATTATACGTGTATACTGCGAGAAAAGGCGAGTCGTGATCAAAGGAAAGGAAGGAGGAGAAGAAACCAAAAGACAGGAATACAATACGTAATGAGAAGCCGATTTTGCAAAATGTACTCCCTTTGTTGGCAGTAGAGACTAGGTATCGGCCTTTGAATTTTCGGTTATGTTCTGTTCCATGTAGGTGCATTGTCAGGAAAATATCATGATTTCCGCGCTGGGTGAATTCGAATCTCAAAATCCAGGATTGTTTTGATCTCAATCTGTCAGCGTGATGATCACATGGTTCCAGTTGCCTACGCCCTTACATTCTCCTCTCGTCTTACTCACCCACCTTGTATGACGTTGACACTTCCTGACAGGGAGTGAGTGAGTGTAACATCCATTGTTACATACCTAACATGCGTATTTTTTGCCTTTCTGTCAGAATGATATCGGTCAAAATACAGCGTCTATTTGTCTGCCTACTTCCTGTCTGTTGTCTATCTTTCCATCCGTCCAAACTAATGAGTGGAAGTGTGTCAGAATTAATATTTGTCAGTTAAACCTAATGTTTATCTTATGTCCGTCAGACTGGACAAATAATTATGTTTTGCAGATTGCCTATCTTGGCGTCTTTCTCCCTGTCCCCGCTTAGTGCCTGCCCGTCTGCCTGCCCGTCGTTCTTCCTAACATACACACATACATCTCCTGTGCCTTTTCGTACCTGTCTCTCTCGATCTCCATCTTCCTAGCTGTCTCTGATCATCACTACTGTCCATCTTATCTGCACTGACATGATTTTCCTCGTCTCTCATCATCTCTTCCCTGCACAATCCTCCTTACCATGCGTCCTTTTCATCACATCGAGACTACTATTGCAGTAACTACAACAACAACAACAACAGCAGCCGCAGCAGGAGGAGCGGTATGACATTGTGGGTGGTCAGTGGTCAGTGGCGTTACAAACAGGTGTGCGTGGAAGTTTTTTTTTTGTGGANTGTTGTGTGCACGCATTTCAAATGGTCGACTTTGCTGTTTACAGGAACATGTGAGTTGTTCTAATTTGGCGAAAAATGCTTTGAACAAGCACTATTCCTTCTGACTTTTTTTTATGTTTATAGAACACTTATAATTCAGGACAAATGCGATAAGCAGATTAAGAATTAAGCTGTAAATGGATTTCGATTAAGAAGAGTCCACTGTTTATCAACTTGCGAGAGACAGCTACGGCTTGGGGGAGGCGGTGCAGACTTTCTATCAAGGCCCGGCTCTTAATCCCTTTTAATCTTTCCACCGTTGTCTACGCCCTTGATATTGGTAGCTATGCTGCGTTGCTTGGTCGCGTTCACTTGATTACGGCTTGCTTTGGTATAACCATGTTGTCTTTGGCAGGATAATTATTTGTGGTGGTATGCTAAGTGTTATGTATCCTGCTTGCACTGCTGAAGACGTTGATTGAAGAGAAAGAGTGGGCGGAGAACCACCATGAGGATGAAGCAGTGGTGGTGATAGTTATATAGAAGTAGCTATGGTGATGGTAATAATTGACGTTGTAGTGGTTTGCGCTGAGTACTCGATGAAATGGTTGTAAATAGGTGAGGTGGTAGTGGGTGTGGTAGTAATATTAGTAATAGTTGTTGTTTTAGCAGTAGTAAAAGAAAGAGGAAGAACACAGTGTAGTAGGAACAGAAACAGCAGCCTTTATTAATGACAGTGCAAGTGGTGGCTGTAGCTTTAGTAACAGATGTATCTCTTTCTAGGTCATTTATCATAATAAGAAACGTCATCATGGCGATGTGCCCTCATAATGAAATGAATTAACCCAATTTCATATGGTGCAGTCGAACGTGTTCATGACTGTTAAGTAAAGGACTAGATTCATTTGACTAATAGGGATTGATGGCCATCATAGACATGTAACAGCCGACAAAGACGATCGTGTGGAAAAGACGTAGTGATTTCTCCTTGAACTCTCCCAAGAAAAATCTGTTTATGATGAGTAGGTGACATAATCGACAGTCAGTAGCTGCTAGGTTAGGTAGGTAGACCCAGTTGTCTTTGCGAGATCGAGTTCTGATGTTGGGGTGACACTTGGTCTTTGGAGATAAGGTCGGACTATTATTTATATATGTGATTAATGTGGTTTATGATGCCGAAAAGTTCGTCATCCGATCATTACCGAGCGAAAGCCTACAAGCCTCAGCCTACAAATTAATGACCGTGAACACTGCCTCGACTCAGATGAATGTGCTTTCATTTTTCAAATACTAGATGTTTTTATACCAATTTTCTTAATAGCAGTAGTCAGAGGGACATTAAGCTAGCAGTCTTCAAAGTTTCTGTGCAGTATGAAACATTGTACTCGTGAAATTTCGGGAAAAATAGACCACAAATTAACATCGTACGATTGAAATCAAGTTAATGAAGAAAGTGGTAGATGAGTGAGGAACACGGTTTACGTCTTGGCTATGGATTGTACTCATGTAATATTGTATTGTAATGCGTTATGTTGACCTGTGGCCTAATAAAACCTTTGAAACTTAAACTTGATTGAAGTGTCCCATGATGCCTCTTATCTCCTTCCATATCCCGGGCCGACATTTTAAGGCCTCGTGGTTTCGAATTCCCAGTGACTTGTCCATAATTTCGAGCGTATGAAGTGTTCGAGTTTGTGGGTAAACTCTAATGTAGAAAATAATGGACACGGCATTTCTGCATCACAACGAGCCCGCGGATTTTCTGATTAGGCCTACGTGTGATCAGAGGTCACGAGGTCCCACTCTGTGGTAAGATTGCTCTGATTTTGGAGGAGAAGTAAGGAGACTGTGTGGTCATAATTTTTTGAATGCTGTAATAAATATTGCGAGGTCAGGAATTCCATGGCGTTGTCACTAGGGATGATACTGTCCTATGCTTATGGGCATCCATGCGATGTTTATCGTTCAAGCGCTCCGCCACTGCTATAGTCTTGGTAAAAACCATATCATTTCCTTGCGGTACTGAAGGACTATCTGGACCCAGACTTTGTGGTGATGATGGTGTGTTTCCACTCTTGCTTAAACGATGGTCTAACCTCGGCCACCGTCCGAGTGTCTTGTCTCAGCTCGGCGGGAAGATTAAGTAAGTCAATTAGCGAGTTGTAAACATGACCAATTTTTGGGTTTGTTCTTGCATAAGGGCCAGAGCCGGTTATTCAAAAGCTTTGCCCCATGGGGCTACATCTCATTTGGCATATTATTCAGAAATGGGCGGCCGGTGAGGTTTGTCACACACGAGGTTAACCAAGGAGAGGTCGTATTTCTACACAAAGCTATGACGTACTGATCGATTTTTTCGATGTCTCGGGGGTGCGTACCGAAGTTTAGGTCTTTCGGATTGAAAAGGTTAATATTGAAGATTGCAGGAAGTGATGAGATGAGATGACGTAAATGAGGTTTGGAATATCATGAAGCAATGTATTTTCGAGGAAAGAGATAGACTATTCACGAATTGGTTTCAAAAGCATAAAATGGTGACTGCGTAGCCCCAACGAAGATGGGAAGTGATTTTGACTTTTATTTTCGGTCTTTTTTGACGCGTCTCTGATTTTGCACAGTATCTCTTTTGCTTCCCTTCCCCTTTGTTTCGTTGAGAGTAACCGTCCTTTCCGACCATACGGCCTCCTTCACTTCCCTCTCCACTTCCCCACCCAAAACTTTTCTCCCCACCCCCACCACCTTCCGAAAAAAACATCACCGCCCCCCAATGCACAAAAAAAAAAAATCGTGCAGCACAAAATCCAACCTCCATTTGCTTTAACAATAATGCAGATTGAATGGCAAAGTTGCCTTTTGAAAAATGATTAACATCCACGTGTTTCTGTAATTTCTGATGAATAGATGAGCGCGCTTAACTCTACATCACCTGACCAGTACCATAGCTAATAATAGTGACAAGGTCTCTTCTCCACTTCCTGTTCCTAGCACTGCCCCCTATGACCTCGTCCAGTCGTGACCTGTCACGATGGTCAACCTCAGGTGACACAAGATGACTCCGATGACCCACATAAGCCCGATGACACAACACTTATTTAATTCGTCGCTCGTCCACCTGTCAGACCTCTCAGGCTCCAGGCGGTGTTTGATGTTTGTTGATGTTGTAGCTGGCTGGAGGTTAATTGGCCGTGAATACGTTTCGTTTTTACTCTTAAAGCTGATTTCATAGTTTGATCGTAATCTCCGTATAAAGCCATTCAGCCAGTAGTTGCCACGAGATGACCTACATAAGGATGATGACGATTTCAAGCTTGTCGTGGGAGGTGATGGAGTCGTGGTGATGACGTAGCTGGCTGGATGTTAATTGACCGTGAATGTGGTTCGGTTTTATTCTTAAAGCAGATTTCATAATTTTATCGTAATCACCATAAAGCCAGTCAGACATTGTTACCACGAGATGACCTGTGTAGATAAGAATGACGGCGAGTTCATGCTGGTCTTGTGATCATGTTTATGTCGTAGCTGGCGAGAAGTTTATCGGCTGTGAATGTGGTTAGTTTTTATTCTTAAAGCTGTTACCATAGATTACACTGGGGAACACAGAAAAACGTGTTTTAAGTTTGACACCTGTTATAGGGTAATTGGGGGTCACTGAGTCCGAAAATGCCATCAGTTTTGCGATATCAGGTCAAATTTTGACACACTATCGAAAAATATATTATGGTAACAAACAGGTGAAATCAGGGGACATAACC
>JAWQUT010000170.1:1151152-1163705 GCA_033807755.1 Ellobium chinense
GGGAGGGGGCAAGGAAAATGTGAATGAAATGCTTTCTCAGATGCCATCTGCCTGGTGACACCACTGTGGCTGTAATAGCCAGGTTAGAGTTTTGTTTTGTTTTATTTTCCTGAGACCCTGGGCGTTACCAGCCCAGCAGGATGACTAACGCTTATCGATAGAAATATCGTCATGTGAAATCCACGTTCAAGCTGTTCTGTAGCCAGCAAGAGTTTTGTCGCTTGGAGTATTTGTTTTTTCGCTCTTATTGTGTGCTGTGAAACACAGCAGTTTCATCCTTGTGTCTTTTCTCAAGCGCATCAGTCTCATCTTTGAAAACAAACAAATAAAATAAATAAACAAACAAAAGTTGTTGTTATCTCCGCAAGTCTGCCTGCCATTATCCCTTCACTGTAACGATGGAACGAGAATGGCCTCCCCTGCTGGAATGAGAGTGATCTCTCTTAATGATGTTATCGGTTCCTTTTTTTTTGTTCTTTCTACAAATATCTTAAATCCGCGGACATCTTGTGCAACTTGTCGAGTTTCAATCCTTTTAATCATTCACGATACTCATCAACGTCTCCGTTCTCATCATCATCATCATCATCATCATCATCATCATCCGCATTATCATCATTAGCAGCGACGATAGAAATAAACACAGCATAAAAAGAATTTTGATGATCAGGATTAAAGACAAATGAAGTACAAAGTCTGCACCACATGCTGCTTCCGTTGATTTCTGATTACATCATTCTGTTCTCCGTATTCGTAATGGCAAATTCGTGTACACTTCCGGGAAATTGGGAGGAATTAGCTAAGACGAGGAATGGGATCCTGAGTTTGGGGTTAGGCTGGGGGGTCCGAGGGAGGGGATTGGGGAGAGGGGGAGGTCCCATGCACTTTGGGAGTTAGGAAAGTTGCTGGGGCTTAAGTGATGAGTGTAAACGATTTGTTTCAGTGTATCTATGATATATATCCATCCATCCATCCATCCATCCATCCATCCATCCATCCATCCATCCATCCATCCGTCCGTCCGTCCGTCCGTCCGTCCGTCCGTCCGTCCGTCCGTCCGTCGCCTCATTTACTGTAGTCATCAACATTGACTATGTAAACAGACCCTCATATCATCTTAGTATGGCCTCGACCCTCTTGTACCCGGAATTCTGGCACGCAACTCTCATTTCTACGGCCTCGTATTTTAGGAAAGACCCGGCAAGACTGGTTAAGCTAAGTGCCATTCACCGCACAATGGTCGGAAGATGCCGGGTTCCATTGACCATTGACATTTCATGCCAGATCTACCGCCACTTTGTTATCGACTAGGTACATTCCTTGAGCTTGTGTTTTGGCTGACAGTACTCGTCTCTAGAATCATCTTCTTCGCATGAAGGTTGTTGTGTAGGAATAATTCATGTCACCGAAACGCCCCAAAAAAAAAAAAAAGAGAAAAATTCAACGTGGCTTAATTTAAGCCAGCCGACGCCCACTTTTTTAAGATATAAATTTAGCAGTTCTGTTTTCCCTTCTCAACGCTTGTTTACCAAACAACTATGACAAGTGTTACTGAGTCATTCACGCTTCTAGTGCCTTTTATCTCAGGCCATGACATGTACGGGATTGTTTGTCCTGGCTAGCTGATTCCAGAAAGTGAATTGGGAGAAATAGGCTGCTGCCATTTTGATAGTGATAGATAGATCAATGTGCGCTTTAGAAAGAATCTTACGGGGAAGACCAAAGATGACACCTTACATCAGTTACATAGTCGGTGAAACTAGCGTCCTAAAGAAGTTTCACCCATCCGTCTTCTTATGTCCTTTGTCTAGCCTTATGCCAGTAACAGGTCGAAAATTTAAACGCAGATTGTTGTTTTGAAAGTTGCATTTTTTAAAAATAATTTGAAAACATGAAAGAGGCTTGTTTCAGGGCACTGGATTCCAAGATATCTCATATCGTTGAAAAGGATATTGAAACTACTGTGTCAGGACAACTCCTTGAAGACAATAGATGCGTTATGTCAAAACTGGGAATGAAATGATAATCATAGGATAATCAGAAATCTAGGAGCTGATGATTTTATGTCATCTCCTACATGTCACGCTGTCAGTTACTTGGATTCAGACTTGAGCTGAAGCGAATTCCCCAGAGGAGATACCAGGGAGTGTAGAAACACTGGTGACCGTTAATAGTATGACAGAGATGACCTATTTGGAACTCGAAATAACTCTCTCAGGAAGTGCGTTTCACTCCAGCGGTTTCATCGATCTGTAGATGTTACAGAACATTTAGTGTCAAGTTTCACTAACACCCGTAGGCCGTCGGTCGGAACCTCAGTCTTCCCTCAAAATTGATTTGATTAAGTGGAGAGGAGGTGGAAAGACATCTGGTGCTGACATTTCGAGAAAGCCTTGCTGTTTTCCCGCCCCTAGCTGGCCAAATTCAGGACAGAAAGAAGTGGCTTAGTGAAGGCTTACGCCACGAGTGTGTTCTTTATCTTCACCAGCTTATGCAAGGCTTTGCCAGACAAAAGTCTCTTCACTGTGCAGTACTGCCTTGGCCGTGTTCTGCTGGTTGACTGTCTTCAGAAGTGAACGGTAGGTTTTCGGAAATATTTACTGGAGAGACAGTCAACTAGGCATTCCACATAATGGCAGCTCTTCGAGCGCAAAAAAAAAAAAGGCTGCGATTAACCCTTCTGCTACTGAAGACGTACATGTTTGTACTATCCTTTTGATCTAAAAAGCGCTTGCACGTACATGTAAGTTCCGGAAGTTGCATTTCCATGTCGTATTCGACGTAGCCTGTAGATCTCATTATTTAATGAATTATTCTTACGTTCGTTCGAGAGTGCAGTGTGGTTGTAATTGTGGTAAAGTACCTCAAACCAACTTACGTGTAGGTCATGGATATTCGGTGACATAAGCACTTGTGATAGCGAAAGAGTCAGAAGGATCTGAATAGCATTATTTTTTTTATTTGTCTCAGATGGGACAGAATATGAAATACAGCTCTGTGGGACAAAAAGCACTTAACAACAAAGGTGAACTGGTAGAAGTACGGGAACTTTGAAAGAAAACAAAGTAAAGCAGAATCTGGAAATAAACTGGGGAATCCTGAGGAACAGCCAACTGGAAAAACGGAGAAATACACAGAGAGAGAGAGAGAGAGAGAGAGAGAGAGAGAGAGAGAGAGAGAGAGAGAGGAGAGAGAGAGAGAGAGAGAGAGAGAGAGAGAGATTTTGTTTGTTTTATTCAGAGCCACGTCGGGAAGAGCCTGTCCGGCCGTCCTGTCTGCCCTCTTGAGAGTAAAAGGGGTCGCCCGAATCAGATGTGTCCTTGCCCTGACCTCGCGTCCCTTATCAGAAGACAAGATGCCGCGCGGTAAATTTTAACAGCGTGTTTATTTTCAAGTGGGCTTTGTTGAGGAGGCTCTCGGGGAGTCAAGAGTGCTTGTCCGTGTCTGTTGGCTCTAGGGTTAGGGAGTCACAAGTGGTCAGAATTTATTAGGGGATATGGAGAGCTTAAACAATGGCTAAATATAGATCTGAGCAAAACATGCTGTAAATATGATCTGGCATCGTCCAGCCTTTGTGTCGTGACGGTGGCTCTGTGTCCGGTGTCTCCCATGCAGTGGCGGCTAAAATCTGTGTTATCACACTATCAATATGCGGAGCTCAAACGATGACTTATTTTACATCATCATGTTTCGAACTCTGGCAGTGAGTTGTGAGATGATTAGACGAACGAAAATTAGAACGTGCTGTGCATATCCTGGTCCTCTAAGTTGATCACAAAGATTATGTGGACATTTCACGAGCTTCGAGGTCAGGATGTCCTACCATAATTTCAGTTTATTTTTGTGTTACTAGATAGAGCCCACGCAAAGTTGCATGAAGGAAAAAACCAAGCATTTTGCTTAGCTAGAGCAGAAGAAGACGGCCAGTTTCAATTACATGCACGTTCACTTTAGCCGGATTTGCTGATGACGCGACGAGAACTTCACTCTTCCTTTGTCAGCCAATGACAGTTGGGCTTGCCTGAGCTTTCATTTGCTACTTCTGAGTTTTCATGAATTGAAAATGGCACCCGCGGACTGGCCTTTGCGAAATAAACTATTTTCCAAAAGAAATAACAACAACAACAACAACAACAACAACAACAACAACAACAACAACAACAACAACAACACGTAGACGTCGTTGTGATTCTGAAACCCATCTAAGAAACGTGTTTAGGGTAAAAGGAAATAGGTATAGCAACTTTTTTTACGTCGATTCGAGCAGCCATTAAAGCACTAAGCTTAACACAAAATTGAGTTTTTTGTTTTTTTTAGGAGGGGAAGGAGGCGGGAGGGGGAAGTTGTAATATCGTCCCAGTCATAGGCAGTTGAGTTTTTCAGGAGAGGGAGAAACCCTTATTAAACAGTGCAAGAAAACAGTGCCAATCTCAAGTTTTGGTGCACATATTTAAATGATGCAGTTATTTAAACATTACATTGTGACTTATTTTGTGTGTGACATTTCAAGGGTATATTGGGTTGTAGCAAGCAAAAAAATAGCCCAGTTTGCAAAATGCCCATCTCTGACATAGGCAATCTATCTATGACCGTGAAGATATGATGATAAAACTGCAAGCAAGTAAACAAAATTCTGATGTTTTGACAGACCACTTCAGATGCCAGTAAGATTGTCATAGCAGGGTGTCAGCAGAACCCTATAGCGCACATGAAATTAAATGAAGTGAAGACAGTTAATAAACAAGCCTTCATAAGGCCCGTGGATTCCCAAAATATCTTGAAGTCATCCTTCCTTCCTTTCTTCCTTCCTTGACCAGCGGCGACCATTGGGCAAATGTTATTTTCTCCCGCAACCTTGTCACATGCCATTTGGGTTGACAAGGGCATTTAGTCAGGAGGGAGTCCAGAGGAGGGAAAAAGGCAAGCGGTCAGGTACGGTCAGAACACGGGCCATGGTTCACCCATAAGATTATTAATAGAATAATTATGTACAGTTGACGCCGATTAATCGTAGTCCGCTTAAATGCAGTTTCTGCTTAATCGAAACATTATATTATGAGAACTGAACGCAAGAGTTATTTTCTGTACGAAAGTCAGTGGATAATTGCAACTTCTTTAAATAGAAAGATTATTCATGTTCCCGTTGGGATGCGATTAAGTGTAGTATATGACCGGACTTCAGCTAGCGGCGTATTCATTGCTTCCTCCTTTTAGTACATTTAATATACAGTATACATGAAGGCCTACACACACATTTATTATTCACAAATTTTGTTGGTCCTTCTTAATACCAGTCCGTTCATTCTTCTGGAACATTTCCCGGTAGTTGTTAAACATGGAAAACCTTACTTGTCGGTGTCATCTAACTGTTAATCTCACTTCTCTCAAGTTTCCAAGGAATTACGGTTAAGCGAAATGGGCTTGTCAGGACTCCGGTCTCTGTATTATTCATTGTTTACTGTGTTATGTTTCATATTCCAAATACATTTATGATCAGGACCGAAATTCCGTCCCTTCCATTCTCACTTCCACCAACACCAAACCTGCCCCTTCCCAGAAAAATCTTTTTTGAACAGGCTGGCTTGTCTTTAAGAACGAGCCAAATAATTAGGGAGTTGAAACTTTGCGTTCAAAAAAAAAAAAAGCCCACAAAACCCCAAAACCTGGCAAGACATACACGCATAGTGTTGTTACCTGATGCCTTCGGAAAGAACTTAATGTTTTTGTTTTCTAAATCTAGCCCTCTGTTTAATGAGACTTTTCATCAAGGCAGTTAAGCTTTTATGTGAATGATAGTAATCATCGCCTCAAAAAAAATTTAAAAAATGACAGCGGCACAATATGTTCCGTAGAAAGCTGGGAAAATAGTAGAATAACCTAGCCTGCTGGGGCTAATGGAGTCTTGTTTTTCAGTGGCATCAAGACATAGAAACCACATTATTAATGAGTTATTGATAGTTTTGTTCAAGCTGTATTTACCGTATTCTCGTTCTCACTCACTCACTCTGTCTCAATCACTCTCCCTCCCCCCCCTCCCCCAAATGTAGGCCCTGTTCAAAGAGATAATTCGCAGTAGGATATGCTTCCATCAGTTTTGAAAAAAAAATGTTTGCTTTGATGTTAATGTTAATTTTTGGTTTAGTGATCTGTAAAATGGTCACCTCTGTCCCTCTTCCCCCTCCCCTCTCCCCTTTCCGAAAGTTGGAGCTCCCTGTCCTCATACGTAAGGAAGTGAAGCTGGTGATTATGGCAATGCCCCCGGTGACCCAACGCCCCGAGAATATTGCTGACCCAGCGTGAAAAGACAAATTAATTATTATTCTCTTCCCCTGACTATCATAGATCTACAGTATTTGCCTGCTACCTACTTCACCAGTTGGTATCTTTTTACCAGTGTAGTCAAGATTTACTATCTCATTTTTGTTTGCATAAAAATCGCCCTAAAGCGTTCTCTTTGATGATCCGTTGGCCTGGTGAGAACAAAAAAGTTCGACAGCATCGTTCACAGAGTAGGGGTCATTGTCCTGAGATCGGTCACTGAGCTTGGGGAGGCTGTGGAGGCTGGGTTGGTTGGTTGGTTCTCTCGCATCCCGAATCCAGCTGGGCCGAAACTCCCTGCGGCTGATACTGGCAATGGTTTGGTTTACATTATGTAAATGGACTCCACTTCAGGTCAGGGTGGTCCCGAGCTCTTGAGAGGGTGAAGAAAGGGGAAAAGGCAAGGGGGTGGGGGTGGGAGAGGGTGAGGATGAAAGTTTAGAAAAGAGAGCTTCTTTATCCTTTGATTGGTGGCGGCTGTGGCCTGGTAATGAAATGGAACAAGAGCTGGGCCGCCCCAGGGCCAGAGGCAAATGGAATTAATTCAGTCCTCCCTGAAGTGGTGTTCTGTTTTTGCTTCTGTTTACTATGGACTAACGTTCTCAGAAAGATTTTAACACCACAGCTCCATGTTCCTTTCTCTTCCTGGTCTTGGCATTCACTGTCATTATTGTTGTAACCAACCTCACTGGTATCATTTCCATTACTCCTATAATAACCACAAATGGATCTTAAGCAACACTATGGTTTGGGTCAGTTTCCCCTAACATCTACGCCATAGCTGGCAGTTGTATTGAACTACAAATTTACTACAATGGAGTTATTGCTTCTCCTGTCAGTATTTGCAAAGATCTCACTGCACGCTGCAAAAATATATAGTTTCATAGGCACTCAAATCTTCTACATGTGCACATTTTTTGTTTCCTTTTTGGTCCTCTTGATTGACACTACACCCCCAACCCATGCTGTGACACATTAATTTTTGATTTCTTGATGGGCATACCCGGAAATGGTGCATAAGGTCCACTGACAGCTAATTTGGCATGGTATCAGCTATTTTTTTTTCAGCTGTGATACATTTTCTCCCTGTTCTTCAAGCGGTGCCATGCAGCATTTGACTTTAGAAAATAACCATATCTTGAGTCTCTTTCCCTTCTTAATCATATTCTTCTTATACCCGTCTTAGGTTTGACTGCCCACTTGCTATCAGTAGGTCCAATGGTTTCATGTATTTTGCATGCATCACGTTGCTTTCTTTTCTTATCCGTTGTATTCCATACACTTATTCTACAATACTATTTGCTGCTGAAAAGTGCATGAGCATCTTCGATGTCTTTCTGCTTTTCGGTATTTAAATAGTCAGCCACGTCACAACCCACGGTTATTCACACTCATCCTCTTTTCCTCGTCTTTCACTCATAGGCATATTCGCACTATCTTCACAAATCACACTTGTGTGGGCGTCAGGTAATGATGGGCAGTTTTTCGCAATTTTTGGTTATCGCGATACTGAGGTGGTCGATTCTATATCTAATCTGATACTCATGAGAGGATATTATTTTTGATCCCTTTTGATACCTTTTGATCCTTTTTGTGCCTTTCTGTCTTTTTATACCTCCCGTCAGACCATCTGTCGCCACTTACAGAAATTATATCGACATTTTAGAGTTTTGAGGTTTGATACAAACATCGAAAGTGCTGAGTGTGGAAAGTATCGAAAGTCAGAGGCGATAGCGCCCACCACTGCCGTCAGTATGTGCCTTGCTTGAAGTTCTAAAGGCAAGTAATCAACCTTGTATTCAAGGCAGCACTCCAAACCAGAGCTCTCTAATGGCCCTGCATCTTTTTTTAACCCCTTTGGACCTTGGCGACGGGTTCAAAGGCCTGCTTGATGATATCCCATTAGTAGAAACTCGCACGGTTCAGAGCTGGGTGAATAATAAAGATCCGGAGTGAGATCCTGATGTAATCATGCCTAACAGTTTCATGGCATCTCTAGAAAGTCTTTATACTTTACACCCTCGCTAGCAAGCAGCCAAGACCATAACTCCTCTCCCCAGAACCCTATTCAGGGCAGGGTGAGGGACACGGGTTGTACTTTGAAGATCTTGAGGTCTGCATCGTGATCATGTCTTCCAGATTTACAGTCTCACCTATAATTCAGAGCAAATTACTAGTGATTTCCTCTTTGAGATAGGTTTCATAGGCATATACATCGTAGGGGCAAAAATATAATTCTCATGGCCTCTGAATCAGCGGATTCTGAGGCCGACCGAGCTCTTAAGCGGAAGGTTGTTACACGGCGACCAGTGCATTTGAGTATGGTTGGACATTTGGGAATGGAAGGAGGGCGTTTATCCATGGATATAGGACGTGTAATAAATTGTGGACAGTGGACATGAACCGACTGAAAAGACGGTACATCCAGATTGGTTAAAGCAGCTTCACAACCTGATGTAAGGGCGGATGAGTCAGTCACGTCGCTGCAAGCAACTTGGATTTAACAGTCGAGACCAAAGCGTTCCCTAAGTACACGGAAATACTCTAAATACCGCATTCATGACAAAGTGCCGGTTATTCATTGCCTTACATTCTTCGGCGTAATGGAATGGGGAGAAATGCGGAACGGGTGTTCTCTTACGTTGGGTAATTATAGTAATGGCGTTCCTGCTTACCTGTCACTGTGTTCCGGTACGGGCGCTGCTTTACAATATACTGTAATGTATACTTTACAACTTGAAGTTGATTTACATGTTTTTGACCCAAGATCGATGTCTACTCGTCTAAACTTCAATAGGCCTTACGAATTCGAATATCAGAGAACCTCTTCATGACGTTGAGTTTGTGAGGTGTTGGTAAGTCCAGCATCTGAGAGCAGTGTATTTAAGTGTTTTAGACAACCTCTACAAAAAAGGGACGCCATTTCCTTTGTCGTTGGGTGTGTCAGAGGGAAGCTGTTCTGGAGTATAAAGCTAAAACTTGAAAATAGGGATAGCTTGCAAAAAATCGGTGACTCACATCATTGACGTCCGGCTCACAAATAAACACAATAATTATGCTCAGAGAGCTTACCTCTTTTAAAATGTCTTTCAGTTGAAATCTTCAATGTGTTCATAAAAACCTCTGCATACTCACCGGAAACGAGAGACAATCAAAGGGAATCAATCATTTTCAAAAGATAACTCCTCCTTTGCAGTCAGCCTACATTACGTGTCTCTGCTCTGATTACCTGTCTGACCTTCAAGCACCCATTACTGTTAACTCCTCGCGCAACACAAAGCAACAACAACAACATGTGGTATATTATGGCACTGCCAGCCAGGCTGTCTGTAAGTCTGTGGTAGCATCCCCAAGGATGATTAGCCGTGCATAATTCGCGATAATCAGCTGCAGACGCCTGCTGTCCTCATCTTGTAAAAGATGGCAATACATAATGACATTTGGTGCACTGCCCGACCTCCTGTTTCATTTGTGTGCAGTGGGGGAGACATTTGTTTTATTGCTACTGTTATTATTACTGTTCTTATTGTTATTATTGATTTTATTTTTATTATTATGCTGTCGCTTGCCAGGAGTTGCGGTCTGTTTTTTTTGTTGATCGCAGCATTTTCTTCAGGTAACAGTTAATTGTTTACAGACAACCCCTTACAGTCGGGGGCAGACAGGTCAGGCTGCCTTGTCCGCGTCTATTTACAAATATCATGGTAAAATAATATTAGAAGTAAATTAATCATCATTAACTTAATGTGAAGGATAAACAAACCAAAAAAAAAGAAAAGCGTTTCGCATAGTCGACTCCTTCAACAAATCGCAGCTTCTCCCCGTCTGTAGTGTCATGGAATGCAGTTAAATGGAATCGACTGTAATTATTGAGGTGAATGTTTGCCTGGAAGAGGAAGGGTGTGATGTGAAGAAGGGCGTCGGTATCCATTTTGCACGGGGAAGGGGGAAATGGAAGGGACCTTACTGCTTAGTTTGTCTTGCTTGTGCAAGAAGGGAACGCATTCCTCTCTGTGTTGTTCGTGATCATACCGGAAAGTAGAACCGATGGTGGGATGGCCCCTGTGGCCCCACTGATGCTACGCCACTGACAAGACCATCTATCTCGTTTGTGTGTCAGAGCGGGAGTTTTTGAGGGCGAGCAATTTTTCCATCATGTAGAACTTTCTTTCGGAAGTTCACGTCATGTGTACAAGAGACTGATGCCAAGGCGCACATCAGTCTTGAGATCAGGAGAGGGAGAGAAATACATGTACACATGGAAAGAAAGAGAGAAAGAGAGAGAGAGAGAGAGAGAGAGAGAGAGAGAGAGAGAGAGAGAGAGCAGCACACGTGACAGAATGAGGGAAAACAATAACATTGCATGATGCAGCTTATTGAAAAAAAAAAAGGTACTACAGGGTATAGGGTACGATTCTTATTTATTTACTTGCTTACGTGATGTTGTGGTGATCCCTGCCGCTACCCTGACCTACCATTCCCGCCCTTCTTCCTTCTTCCCTGTACCACCTGCTCCTCATCATCTATAGTGCTTCACGTTGCCCGAATTGAGGAGTACTGAACACGACAAAGGGAAGTAACTAACACGCTATTCCACATTATTTCCAGGCTCTTGCGAGATACCATTGCTTCTCAACACGATTAGAACGATAACCTTGTCATTTGTCTGTTTGTTTGTTTGTTCTTTCTTTCTTTCCGAACACAAAAACACCCACATGTGCGTACACACCTAAACACTTCAGTGCGTACGCTTTTTATACAGTATCAACTGTCAGCTTTCCCCAGTTACTTCCTATGTATTCTTCTTCGGACTTCAGTTCTTTTCTTTCTCTTTCTAATGTTTTTCCTTTGTTAGAACACTTCCTTCCTTCCTTCCTTCCTTCCTTCCTTCCTTCCTTCCTTCCTTCCTTCCTTCCTTCCCTCATGTCCTCTCTTTCTTCTTTCCTCCCTTCCTCCACCTGTCACTGGTAGCAACCTTTGTCGCCATCAGTTTCGAAGCTTTTTCTCTTCATCGTAATGGCGAAGTTTGCAGATACCACCACGTTCTCGTGTCATTTCTTTGATGAACCCAGGAGTGCTACAATCTGAACATTAATCAGCCGACCTGACCTTTTCGCCACTCTAGAAATTAAATTAGCCTGATGGCTCCTCCTCACTCTGCTCATTCCCCTACAGAGCCCGTGTTCTGACTTTATCAGTACGAAGGTGAAAACAAAAAAGATAATGAAAAATTAAACTGATGATAAATTAGACTTTTGTTTTCCTTGGAGGGAAATTGTTCTACACTGTCATATAATGTTATACATTTCATTTCGTAACACCTGGAACAATATGCATTATACGTATGAAAAGACAATATTACAATTCAAAATTAGCACAAAGTCATCGCTGGTCTTCGCTGGGCAGCACCCTGGTTCCCCCAGCTTTAAAGCTAGGTACACAGTCATATTTTACCAACTAAATGAAGCAAGGGAAAGGGAATGAAGTGTCTTTCCCAAACTGTCCGGCTCGGGTTTCGATTTGAAGGTCTTCAGATTATGAGAACACAGTGTACAATTCATGGCCACGCTGCCTCGGCTGATAAAAGTCAGAGAATTGCAAGAAAGCTACTGCTGATACAGTGGCGGATTAACATGGTGTGGGACCCGGAGGCAAAGTCCTGCAGCAGAGCTCGTCTCAGTTTACACGGAAACCACCGATCTTTGTGAGGCGTGGGACCCCTTTAGGTCCTTGACAGGCGCGGGGCCCTGGGGCAGTTGCCCCCTCTGCCCCATAGTTAATTCGGCGCGGCATGACATGTAGTGCAAGTCTAAATCTCCAGTACTTGGCAACTTATCGGACACATGATGCCAACGTTATGATCAGTCCTTGTCAAGATAGTGTCAGCGTGAAGTGCTAACAAACACAGTACAGTGTGTGGTACGCACTCAGCGCAGCAGGAGGGTTCAGGTTCATCATTGTCGTGCCTCGCTAGCTATGCTGTGCTGTGCTGTGCTGTGAAGTGAAGTTGAGGAGGAACTGGGTTAATGAATGGACTGCATTACGCATGACGGAAAAGGTATATTATTATCGTGCTCAGCTGTGCAGCAGCAGGCTGTCTCACTCTTCTGTCTCTCTTTCTTTCACTCTCTCTCTCTACCTCCCCTCCCCCCGCCCCCAAATGGTTTAGGGATTTTATGAAACTCATTATCTTTACGGTCGCAGCATTGGACGCATGGAGAGAGAGGGAGAGAGA
>JAWQUT010000170.1:1183098-1210656 GCA_033807755.1 Ellobium chinense
CTCCCTCTCTCTCTCTCTCTCTCTCTCTTCTCTCCCCTCCCCTCTAGTCTTTTGGTTAAAAAGATAACGAACCAATCTCGAAAGTTTAATAGCGTGTCAGGTCGGCATTCCAACCCAATTTTTTGAGTCTTTCCGCTGCACCCTCTGATGTCACCACGGCTGTTCAGTAAAGCAACTGTTATATTTTTTTTCCTCCCAATCATTAATGTTTAATGTCATCTAGTTTATGCCATATCTGTAAATCTGTCGCTCTGCAAACCATTTTTTTAGCCCGTCTGCTTGCTTTCCTGCCTGCCTGTCTGCTTGTCTTTCAGCCAGCCAGCTTGCCGGCCTGTCTGTTTGCCTGCCTGCCTGCCTGACAGCCAGTGGAGCTGTTCGTCTGCCCTCTTACCGTTCTGTCTCTGGTCATGAGAATAAGATTGGAGAAGTTGATTATCAAAATTATTCTTATTCAGAATCACAAGTCACTGTTGAGTATTCCATAAGTTTAGCAGAAATAACGGCGCTTTTCGTTCCGGAAAATTGCTCAAGATACCGTGGGTTTGTCCCAAACCGGCCGTGCGTTACACAGGGCATATCCAACGTTGAAAGGCGGTCTCTAAGTTGGACACTAATCCGATCGCTGCCTCTCTACCCTCGCCTCTTGCAACTGACATTCGGTAATGCTTTGTCCTGTGCTTCTCCCTAGATCTCTCAAGTGTCTGTCAACCTAATCTCTCCCTGTGTATCTTTCGCAGTCACTCTCATTGACCATAGGACCTAGCTAGTCCATTCATCTCAATTTCGCTTCCATTGAGGGACTGGGTTTGTTAGGTCCCTGTTTCATATCAAGCTGTAAATTTGATCCTTGACCGGAGATATCGAACCCCAAACTTTCTGATCTAGCCTGTTTATGAAATGGGATACAGGATGTCCGTGTTCCTTTCCAGTGATTTTCTGGTTTTCTTAGTTCCATATTCAGGGGTATTCTCGATCCTTGACAAATCTCTGCCCGAAGCAGCGTGGCCAAACGATGACGGCGTTGAATTTAAGGTCTAAAGGTCGTGGGTTCGATTCTCGACCACGATCATGTTGTAAATGCCGCGTGAAAACATTTCGTTCACATTTTCCTCAGTTCACCCGTCTGTAAAATGGGTATCTGGCTGTAGATATTGGAAGATATTGTCAGAATGCTGGTGATCAGCGCCTGTAAACGGCTGCGACGCTGTTTGCTCCCCAGGGAGTGGAGAAAGTCCTAAAGTGAACAGGCCTGTTGTGGATATTAATAGTGTGAAGTCGCGTGAGCGGGCATAAGCCTGGATATGAGACTTACAAACCCCTTAAGTATTATTATTGTCCTCTCCCCTTCCTCCCCAAATCTGTCTTCTTGTTCTAGCCCCTTTATAAAGTGGGGCACAAGGAGTTCAAGTTTGCTTCCACTGAAAGGCTGGTGTCATCAAGTCTGTGTTCCATGTTTAGCACTACCACCTGATCCTTTGACAGAAATAGCCAAGGTTTTTATCAGATCAGTCGTTTTGTTGATGTCGGGACCGATTTTGCACAGTGCCCTTCAAGTACAGCAGTTTCCCCGCCGACTCGTGCTTAGAGTGATCAAGTGCTTCCGTTAGTGTTAAGTCTTTCTCGCTTTGTTGGAGTGACTCAGTCTCGTACGCACGTCTTTCACTTTCCCTCTCTACAGCTGAGCGGCAGCGAGAGAGAGAGAGAGAGAGAGAGAGAGAGAGAGAGAGAGAGAGAGAGAGAGAGAGTAGGTACATACACATGCATCTCCGCATTGAACGCGACAAAGCGTCCATTGATTCTATGACCTCATTTTCGTAACAGTGGTCTATATACTTGATACCCTCACTCACTCACTCACTCACTCACTCACTCACTCACTCACTCACTCACTCACTCACTCACTCACTCACTCACTCACTCACTCACTCACTCACTCACATACCCACCCACTCCCTCTCTCTCTTCCCCTCCCCCCTCCTCCCTCTGCTAAACGAAAAGGGCAGGCTCAAACAGTTCGTGTTTTGGATCCAATCATCCTGACCTCACTACCGTCAGATGACCCTCTTCCTGGTCATCAAGCCCTGGTTTTTAGTGTTCCATTTTCGTCCCTTTGTGACTACCCTAGTGGAGAGCGGTCAGATTTCCTTCAGACCTAATCTGTTCACTTAATCTTCCTGTCTTTTCGGACAGACACTATCTACCAACGTATTAGCAGAACTGGAATTACCTCTTGTTGTCACCCCCTCCCCTCTGATAAATCGGCAAAGACTAGAGCTATTGCGATATTAAGAGAACTTTTGGGGTTTTTTTTTTGTTTGACTCATTTCAACATGTTGAACGTGACATGGCTAGATTTAAGATTCAGATCAAGATTTTATTTTCCATTGTAATGCACATAAAATATGAATAGATAGCTGTCATATGGACAGGCAATCAGACAAAGGGATTGGCAGTCGGATAGACAGACAGACAGACAGACGGATAGACATATCAACATCCTAATAAGAGAAATATTTTAATCAGAGACGTAATTTCAGTGTTCTTGCAGAAAGGACGGATTTGCATCACGTGTGGGCTAGGATGTCTTAACTGTAACAATATACGTGCTATAACACACACCAGACCTGCAGTCGTCCTATCTTACTGCTAAACACCGACAAAAGAATATGAACCTTCTCGAATGAAAAGATAAATTGGAGACGTTTTTTTTTTTTTTATACAGGGTCAGTGCAAGCTAGGAACGCGAATATTATCAAATCAGCACGCTTCAACCGCTTGGATCTGCTACAAACGTGATCTAAGAGAGGCTTCGTCTTTCATTCTTTTGTAAGCAGGTGTCGAATAGCTTTAGAATTCGGAACTTTTGGGGAGTAGGTTGGAAATGCAACCCGTCAAGGACAAATGACATTGGAGGAGGATCCTTTTTCTGTGGTCTGTTGGTTTTGAATGCTGCAAAGTGTAGCATATAAGTGCATTCGTTATTAGTGATCATTCTACTGCAAAAGCGCAAGTAATCTATGCCTGTAATTGATTTAGAATGAGCCATTAGTAAGGGTTTCTTGTTAACCCCGCCGGTTGCACTCGTGACTTCAAGATCACTTTTGCTTCTGGAGGTTTCGAATATTTTATGAGAACCCCGGGGAAATAGATCATAACTGAGCGTCTTTGTAAAGAAACACCTCAGCGCTGTTAAGAATAGAGTGTTTGGTGTATTTCATAATTATACATGTATATAAGGTACTTTAGCGTGAAGAATTGTATAACGTGCTGAATGTCTTAAAACTGAGATAATTTCAGGACGTACAATGAGGTCGGTCAAAGCAAAACAAACATTGTTTACAGGTTTCCACATATTTCAGATTCATTGTGCGCGATAATCGTCGCATCGCATCAAGCTACTAGTGTATTTCTATTCTGAAATTATAATTCTTTTGATGATGTATAATATCATAACGTACAGATAGGTCGATCAGTCAGAGCAAACAACCTCAAAAATTATTCATTATATAATTATTGCAGCATAACAAGAGTGTTGTGTATATTTCGTCTGAAAATTATAATTCTTTTTATGGTGCGTTCTTGCGCAAACCTGACGATCACCAAGAGCAATTGGGCTTTCCAAACAGAAATAACGAAAAAGTTGATTTTGACTTCCCCTTGAAGGATTTTTGCTAGAGATGTTGTCTAAGTACTTGACAGTAATGACAGGGGCGTTTGCTCATGAATTAACAGAAATACAGTTCCATATGAAAATTTGGTCTCTGTTTATGTATCAGCAGAATACACTTCCGTTGAATTGAAAATAAAAGATAACGCTGGGTAAAGTATGACATTTTCCCCCCTCAATCTTCGTCTAGTACACAAAATAGTCCCACTGATCTATTAAAAAAAAAAGTACAGGAAGTGAAGAGGGAAGAGGAGATGAAATCGGTGGAATTTCCACCACACCGTTCGGCGACAGCTAAACTGCATCCTGCAAAACACACGTAAATGAATAATAATATATTGATTAACAAATTGGACTTTATGGTTCACTGAAGTTTTTTTTTTTCTTTCTTGGAAATTCGAAGGTGACAAAATAGCATGAGGATTCAAAAATGCCAAACAGCAAGAAGTAGCCTAGCGTGAAAACCACAAAAATTCTATTACAGAGACGACGATAACCATAATAAACAGCGACAACAACAACAACAACAACAACAACAACAACAACAAACTCCATTTTGCTCGAATCATAAAAACACAGATCAGCATCCGAAATACAGTAATATGAATGCAGTTAATAATTAGCACAAAGCACCAACATTATCATATATCATACTCTAGCGGATGTGAAATACAACAATAACAATTGTAGAAGCAACAGGATGGCCGAACAACCTGCAGCACGTCTCCGTAAGGCGGCGACCTGCCGACACACTCTTTCGGAAGTCGTCCAAAAGTGGCCTTCAGTGTCCGGCCCATAACAGCCCTGACACCTGTCCTCCCCTGTAAGAAGCCTCTCATAATTTGCTTTATGACCAGGGGACTCTTCATGCAGGCGTGCCCTGTTTGACTTGCAGGCCATAAACCATGAGACGTCGCCCTTTTACTGCCCTCGTATCAGACGTAATGAGGGGAATTTGGGGAAGCATTGGCGTGCCCAGAAATGGGCATTTAATTTTGTGGCTCTGGATTTGGCGAACTAGCTTTTATTTATAGACCGGGGCTTTCACATAGCTTGAAGTGTACGGATCACGTGTTTATGGTGAGAGGAAGCGCGAGTTTGTGTGTTTCAACCTTTAAAGTTAAACACTTTTAAATGTTTTAAAAGTTAACCTTTAAAGTTAAGAATGCAGCTGTGGTTTAGGAGAGTCTTACGGCTTGGACATGTAGGGCGGAATGTGAATATTGAATTTCTTTTTATGTCAGATACGCAGTGTTCAGACCCCAGAGGTTGTAGAACAAACCAAATTTCTGGACCTGCAAAGTGTAAAGCATTTGGATTTTCTTCCCCTTTTTTAAAATGAAAATGAAATTCCTTGGTCATTCGAAATTCATGAATTGTTAAAGATCTCTGATTTGAAGACTCTGTCAGAGGAGTGTTATGGTTCAGTGTCATTAGACAGGTTAAGAAGGCGTGACCAAGGCCTTGACACCATGTAATCAAAGAATATCTCAAAATATTTGTTACGGTCAGAACGAAATAAAAAACATATTAAGTCATGGAGAATCAGTTTCCATCGGCTTTTAAGGCAGGCCATGAAAATCGGATAACACTGGTACGAGGAGCATAAAGAGCTGGAGGCATCCATTTTGCAGATTGGAAAGTTGGCCCGAGGCTGTTGAAACCGCTTGAAGTCAGGAAATGGATAAATTTAATGATACTTACGTGCGGCTTAAATTCAAGGTTACCTTTCGTGTTCCACTTGTGGTGGGCCTAATACCCAAATGGTTGGCTGGTACCAGGGCCTCTAGGGACGCAGTCGATACACATTGGGAACACTTTTCTGCGCTCCACTGGATCAGCAGCTGAATTAGCCATCTCAAGGTGTAGATGGACATTGTGCCGTTGAGCTTTTATTTTTTTTTTTTTGATTATCTATATCGACGTTTCATGCTACTAGATTAAAATGGGAGCCAATATTGCAGGGCTTCTGTTCGAATCTTTCCACATCCCAGATGCCCTTCTTTTTTTCCTTTCGCTAACTCGACCATTTGGAACTTCAGCCGTCATCAAGATGCCACGTCTGCTTTCTGTAATGAACGAAATGGCTGCTTAGCAGATCAGATTGATTACGTTCTTGGGCAAGATCTGCATTAACTGGCCGAAGAAAATGATCGATCGATGACGATGAAAGGAGTCACTTGAGTGAATTACGTTGGAAATTAACAGAGAGCATTGAGACATTTTGGCCAGTATGGAGAGGCAGGAAGCCTCGTTATCGATTTAGCATGGCGGCATTTAGTAACCGGAACTTGTGCCCCGTGTAACTGGATTGGCTAATCACAGACTTGGTTATGTCAGAAACGAACTCGGTGAGCCTGGAGCGCGGGAAGCAGAAAGTTACTAATTTTGGTTATTGGTATGTGATTTAAGGGTGCGATGGGGGTGGGGTGGAAGGGGTATAGTAGTTTTTGAGAAAGCATGAAGTCTTTGGAGGCAGATAGAGCTCAGCTTTAGGGAAGGAGGGAGGGGCGGGGGGAGAGTTTTCGGGCTGGAGAGGGGCAGAGTAGTCTTTGAAGGGGTACTTAAGCAGTAATCACACCGTTAGTCTTTGGAGGCAGATTGGGTTCGTTAGGAGGGGCAGTGACCTCCTCCCTATCCCCCTCCCAAATCAACGCCACTGCCTTAGGTGTAGCCATAATTATACCTGATTCTTCCCCGCCACTGGTAAGGCTGTGTAAGGGCTGAGAAAATGATGGGCTGAGCGCTTAATGCGATTGCTGTTGAGTATCAATGAGGTCAAGGTCAGCAGCTGCCAGCTAGGAGAGGAGCCATTGATCTGTAGAGATTCCGCTGACTTTGCTTATCATGAGATGGGGTGATTGAGGTGGTGATAAGTCCGTTGTGTTTTCCGAGTGACAGTAGAGCTCTGTTAACTGTTAACACAATCATTGTTTAACATAGTTCTCTGAGAGCACACGAGCACACTCCTATTTAACAGTCTTAATTACTTTGTTTCTTGTAAAAAGAACTCTAGACAACTGGAAACTTTTGAAAGTCACCCTCAGCTCACACCTTGCAGCTTTTTCGCATCAGTCGCAGCTATCTTGGAATTACTCAGGGACCGCCCACAGGATAAATGGACCGCCCCTTTTTGCGCCCCCGGGGACCAAACAGACGCAGCCCTGTCCACTGGGAGACCATAGGTGGTCCAGCTCAACATGTGCAGAGGCGGAGGGGAGAGTATGAGGTGGTCGTTACATAGTATTATTCTCCGCCTGTGGGCTGTGTGCCAGAGCACGAGTAATCCTTCTAATGAACTTTCGGATAGTTGCTGTTGTACACCCGGAGGATAGAGGAGAAGTGGAAGTCGGAGGTGGGAGATTATTTATCGAATAGATTTCCAAAAAAGTTTTCTTAAAACCTGGCATTTTGTTGACTTTGACAATGCATATTGTTGCAAAGTAGTAAAGGGGGGTGGATGGAGGAAGGGAGTCCTCGCCCATGGAAAATGCAAGGACAGGTGCAGGAAAGGCTGTCATAGGTCTGGACAGCAGCTGGGGACGATTGCGTGGAACAGCAGAGCAATATGGACATCTTTAACAGAATAGGCACACAGCTTACAAATGAGCATTGAAACATCAATGTGATACTTTATACTGCATGTCAGAAAAGGATTCCTACCATTGCTTTCATAATATGCATTCACACATCAGCATTCCAGGATTGGACGAACATGGTACAGGGCCTCAAGCCAGCAAATGCCAAGGGATCTCAATGTGATGGGGGTCCATACATACTTGAGAGGGGTGGGGTTCGTTGGCTCACTGGAAAACGCATAGTCCTGGGGCATCTATCTGGCTGCCCCATCTGCCCAATGGTTAATCGGGTTCTGTCATCCACGTATTTACATACAGTATTTATAGACCAAGACATTCCTTGTCTTGTCCATTCATGCCCGTGCTCCCTTGGCCCAAAAAAACCCAAAAAACTGTTTCAACTCTTAACTCTAAACTGAGCTTCTAATGCGTTGGATTATTACTTGAGATAAGTTGGTTTCGCCGAAAGTTTAAGTCTCATTTCGTATTCCTCTAACATGTGGTTGTGGTTGTGAGGGAGAGGTGCCAGGAAGGACATTAAGGCGTGGGTTTGTGTGGGTGCCAAAGAATACAGTTAGCCATACATCACATAGAGTGAGGGAAGGATGGAGGGAGGAAGGAAGGAAGGAAGAGAGATGCATAGAGTCTGCAGAGATAATCTGCGTGGCATATGCTGCCAAGTCTTGGAGCGTCATGGTTAGATGTCCTTTTGATCTGTGCATCCTAAAAAAATGAACCGGCATTTGTTTCCAGACAACGCACAGAACGGTATGAGAGAGAGAGAGAAAGAGAGAGAGAGAGAGAGATCTGCGCACATGCTTAGGAGTGGAGCGTCATTTTTAGTTGTCATCTCAATCTGTACATCCTATAAATATGAACTGACAGTTATTAGCAAACTTACACCACATTATGATAAGGAGAGAGAGGGGAGAGAGAGAGAGAGAGAGAGAGAGAGAGAGAGAGAGAGAGAGAGAGANGGGCTCGCAAGTCTAGAAGTGGAGCGCCGATGTTAGTTGTCCTGTCGATCCGTACATCCAAAAAATATGGACCGACTGTCCTTCGCGAAATCATAGCACATTATGATAATGAGAGAGAGAGAGAGGATGAGAGAGAGACAGAGGGAGGGAGGGACAGAGGGAGGAGGGAGAGAGAGAAAAGTGAGAGGAATAATAGAGAAAGTGAGAAAGAGATGTTTATGACCCCAGCGTTCAACCTTGGTTGTCCTATCGATCAGTAACAAGAATAGAAGCCGACGTTGTTGCCAAGATTACCACACGAGTCCCAACATTATCTATTCATCCCCGGTAAGAGCGTGGCTTCCCTCTGGAGGACTCTATCCTGGTACTCAGGGGCGTCCTGCTCATCGATGGTCGGATAGTGGATTGGCTGGGCTGGAAATGGATAAGATCTGATATTGGTTTGGACGTGGGGAGCTAGATATGGTCAAGGGGGAAAATAGATAAAATGTAGATAATGTTGTAGGGAGCCTGTGTTGCGTTTTGAAGCTTTGAGCGTCAATGTTCATTCCATTGGTCGGTCCTTCTTTTCCTTCTGTCCATCTTTCTTTCTTTCTGTTTACCTCGCTTCTGTTTCTGTTCTTTCTTTCTTTTTTTCCACCCATCTACCTACCTACCTACCTACCTACCTACCTACCTACCTACCTACCTACCTACCTACCCTTCCTTCCTTCCTTCCTTCCTTCCTTCCTTCCTTCCTTCCTTCCTTCCTTCCTTCCTTAAGTACAGACGCACCTCCCCTGTCTCGGCATTAGTGTAACTGTTATCATGTCAGTGTAGTTTATTGAAGAACTCCGCCTCAAACAAACCACTTTGCGTGGCAACACGCTTCTCGGATGTTTGACGTTTCCTCCATCTCCTGGCCTGGTATCACATCACTTACCGCTCTGTGGGAAATGTGCATCCTCAGGGGCAAACACACTGTCTCATGCTTCGCTCTTTGTGCATAACGCGACGTCCCCGTCCATACCTGCGCTGGCTTCAGTTACTATTGAGCCATGTATATATCAAGTCACATCTGTCTCTGTCTATCTGTCTGTCTATCTGTCGGTCTGTCTCCTCCGCCCACCCCCAATACACACACACACACCTCACCCCAACCCCAATATCCGCAGAAGGCCTTTCGACCGAATTAAATTTCACTGATGGCCAACAGTGTGTCCCTGTGTTACTGCTGCTATTGTTGTTGGTGTACAGTGCATGCTAGATGGTCGGTATTGCCTGACGCTAATGCCATTAAGGTCTCTTGTGGATGTACATACACATAATCCCAACGTTAATTAACGCACTGCAGTAACTACGGGAAACCCCTCTAAAACACTAGGAGTGTTCACCATACTTAACGCAGAAGCGCAAATTAACGCAAGGCTTATGCATACGGGCTAGTGATCTTCAATCAACAAAATTTCTAGGGACCGGCAGCTACCCATACGGAATCTGGTTTGCTGGACGCTGGTTCTTATTAGATGCTAGACCCTTTCATCCCCTCCCACGTTCTTAATATTATATTCTCTTCGTCCGTAATCGCGGCTAATCTGGTTATGAGATTCGGTCTGATACCATCGTTCCAGCTGCTGTCTCTCACCGACTGTTTCCTGTACGGACAGGCGGGCTTATGTCAGGGCATGATCTGTGGGACCGGAGGAGAGAAAGAGTGATGCGGGTTGAAATGGGGAGGGGGCAGGGGTCAAAGGGCGTTGTCCTAGTTCGGAGTGGAAGCTAGACGGTGACGTTCTCAAGACAAATGGTCGATTCCTGTGTGTCGCCATTCGCGCTGAATAAAATCTCGATGTCTTATTATAGCAAGCTGTCTAATGCTGAGGTCCAAACTTATTCTCTAGCGCAGTGCCTGTTTTGTACTCGACATCTGGTTCAAGCATAGTACGTGAACCAGGAATTGTAAAATTTTTACGTCTGCACTGGGTCACTTCAACATTATCTATCGATTTTCGTCCTGATCAATTTTGTCCACGAGGGCTTAACTGAGTGGGGGGAAAGGAAGGAAGGAAAGGGATGGGGAGAAAGAAAGAAAGAAAGAAAGGAAGAAAGAAAGAAAGAAAGACGTGTATCTTCGGAAGTTCTTCGGTTCCAGAGCTCTTTGCTACGGTTGCTAACCTTGTTAGGGTGTTCTTAACTAGAATGGTTGCAGGACCATCAGTGGTATGGTGGCGCTTTGCATCGTGGCTAATGACGGTTAATTTGGTCGCTGTTGCTGTTGCAGTCTCGCTAGGTGATGGTGTGGGAGTTCAATATCATCCTTGCCAGTGTTAGTAACATTTGTAGCCAGAATTGCGTTCACCTCTGTCAGTATTGCGTTCACCTCGTGCTTATTTTGGGATTTTCACTTACTTAATGCACATATTTTCGAAGTTAGGTAAATTTTGACTGAAAGTGATTTCTTCCGAGTGGAAATTACGTGCTCCCTGTTAGGAGTATTTTTTTTAAAGTTACTAATGATGATGATGATAGTGATGACGATGCCAGTGTAACTGCGAAAGAATCAGTGTAAATGAAGATCATGGTGATGATGATCATAGGCGGATGACTTTACAATCTGGCAAGGCTGGGATGTTTGTTTTCTGTCTTGCATCTCTGTATCAAGCAAAGCGCAAACAGACATACGCTCAACCTTTCGCTTTTGAAGCCCCTTGGAAACACAGTGCATCTGCGTGGCATTTGGGACGAGCAAGTTGTTTTCCGATAGAAGTTATTCGCACTCACTGTCCATAACACTGCATACATTTCACGTCTCCAGAGGTAATACGGAAATGATTGAGAATGAACTTGCCCTGCAGTCTTACATGGGGAAATTATTTCACTCTTCTCTCACGCGTATGGCTTTATCTCTGCCAACCTTTAAACTTTCCACCGTAACTTCAAAGTACTCGTCGGATAAGATGTCTCGCACTCGTACGCTGGTCTCTCGCTTTCTTTATTGCTCTCTGCAAGCGGTACTCAGAGGGATACAGCAAACCCTGATAATACGACAATCTTTTGGACTGGGTATTTAATGTATATTTGATCAGTGGCCATGGCACAAGAAAAATCGACTACGTTGACCAGATGCGGAACTGGGGACGGTTTGTTAGGATTTTACTGTACTCACAAACTGACATCTTTCTCTCTCTCTCTCTCTCTCTCTCTCTCTCTCTCTCTCTCTCTCTCTCTCTCTCTCTCTCACACTCTCTCTCCCCCTCCCTGTGACAGACGCGATATTGAACGAATGCACTGACAGTAAACAGTTGCTGTGCTCCTTTAGCAGGCAGTGATAATTTGTCCGCCCAAAGGCATTGGTCTGCACAGGTTTTTTTCCCTCTCGAAACATCCCAGTTTGCTCATCCTCACTCTAAATCGTATCGCCTCACTTTTCACAAACCTGGGAATAAACAGTAATCAAGCATAAGAACATTCGCTGGTTTGCCGAAATCGGGACGATGGTATTTCCGCCGATTCGCCCAACCTAATATTCTGTTTCATGACATGCTCTCTGTCATTCTGCCAATACAAGCGTCTTGCCATTCCGCCTTTAGCAATCATTATTCATAAAATTAATTTCCCCCTCCTATCTCAACTGTCTGTCAGTCTTTCCCTGTTTCTCTAGTGCTTTGTCTCCTGACCTCCTTCACGGCCATAAACCAACCTCATAATCTCATCGTATTATTTATACACACGTGCCCAGTTACCCAAGGCACAATTAATGCCGTCATAAATAATCATAATAGTATTAGACAAGAGCTGTACTGTACAGTCTACACAAATACGCACATGCACTGTTTCCCCAATGAGTGTTAAGGCCCTTTATCTACTCTACCAGTGGCACCTCCTCTCCGTTAGGTTTTGACCTGAGGTCTGGTTCTCATCATCTAGGATTACCTAGGTCATACCATCTCCACTGGCAAACAACCTTCATGGTTTGATGCGCCAAATTGCATAAAGTCAAAGAGAAGTCTTGTCCCGAAAAAGTGGTCTCATCCCACACGTGATATCATACCAGAGCGCTCGCTGCGGCCACTAGCAGTGACTTTGCTTTGACTTTTATTTTTAATATTGTGTAATTATATGTATATTGTATACGATTTTATATGTTTGTAATTGTAATTGGCATCGTAAAACGATTTCATTTCGGGGTAAACTGAAAGTACTATTCTCATTTTTTTATTTTTCAGAATTAGGTATTTTTCGTTCCGTCACATGACCAAAGGATAGTCTCCCAGAGTTGGTTAGTTTACTTACGCTACTTGTGCCAGGCGGCTCTTGATGACGAGTAGTCATGCGTACATAGAGTGTGTAACCAAAATGACGTGTGAGCGATAATCCCTTGATCATGTGACGGAACTGAGAATGACTACTTTGGTATGGTCAACATATAATTGTCAGCAGAATGAACTTAACCCTTCCTCCACTTCGTTACTGACCATTGGCTTTCTCATTTTTGTCCATTCACAGGAAGGGGCGAAGGAAAGACAAGGACTCGCCCACTCCCCCCAACACAGAAGAACAAAAGGAGTACCTTGAGGATCCTAACATCAAGGACAGAATCTCCGACGCTGACTTCTTCAAACTGGTGGCCCTTCCTCCCATGTTGGACCTCAATGAATGGCTGGCCACACACAGTGAGTATGGGCGTTGGTTGAAGGGAATGGGGGGATNGGGGGGGGGGGGGGGGGGAGCGAAAGAAAGAAATATCCCTAGGGACACCTAAGGGTTACACAAAACGACCTGAGAGGAAATCCACGTCATGGCATCCATGACAAGCAGTGGGCATCCAGGTGGTCACAACTGCTCTTTCTGGAATATGGAGTTGGAAGGGGAGAACGTTTTTTGTGCGGTGAAATCTTTACCACATACAGTGCCTCCCTCTGATCGTTTTCGAGTTGACCACCGATCGTGAGCGAGCGGCGATGCGGAGTCCCGTTTCCCCTAGTGTCCTTTCGTGTCAGCCATAGGAGACACACAGTCATTTACCTTTGAGACCTTCCGGCATCATTCTATGAACCACCTCCAACAACAGGAGGCCCTAAAAGTGACGTGCGACTTCCTAGAAAAGTATGAAGCCCTTCCATGGCCTTCACTGATCCATCAGTGATATCGGTCCCTATGGAATATTTTGTGATTTCAGACCTGTCCTGAAACCTCAGAAAAATTTAAGGGGCCTCTTGTCGTTCGGGCACTTCACCAGAAATTTCGCTGAGAGAATGGACCATATTTTGCAGCGAGGCGTGTATGGATATAATGCATAGACCTCTCACGACTTAATGTCATTGCAAATTGTGAGGCTTTTATCGCGACCGGTTCTCAACCCTGTGAGTAATGTAATATGCATTCGCTTGCAGAAATCGAAGCTTTTTCAGAATTGTGTTTTGTTTTGTTTTGCTGGTGATGCATCATGATTCAAGTTTAGGGGTTTTTTTGGTGGGTTTTTTTTCGGTTTAATGTTTGCAAACTAATCTCAAGATATGCCAAATCAGATTAGCAGCCCCCTTTCGCCTCATTCTTCTTTTCCTGGAGACATCAAGCAGAATCATAGAGAGCCGAGCACAATCGATAGCGAAGACGTGTCAGCGTAACACAAGAAAAGCAGAGTGGAAGAGCCGTAGTGATCTAAGACTGTCCGTGGTTGAGAACGAAACTACATGGTCGGACTAGCGCGAAACTACATTAAGGGATAAAAAAAAATGTGTGAAAGTGAGTACACTGCTCAGGTATAGTAAATGGGCACCTTTTCCATATTGTGTAAAACTTTAACGAGATAGTTCGGTTTCACGCTAAGAAGACAGCACACCTCAGCTGTTTCCATTATTGTCTTGAGATGTTTATAGAACTGAAAAACATGCTAATTTTACACTAGTAATAGCTTGCCAGTGCATTTTCTCCTTTACATCGATAAATGTCGCTTTGCTCCAACACGATTTCAATTCGATTTCAATATCTATAGTGCACACGTACTGTGAAAGCCCCTGATACTACGCTCACCCTTCGGACTAAGCTGCTAAGGGGTTGTTATCAGAAGCAGAATTGGGCAAGTTCACCCAAAAATGTGAGTTCAGATCAAGTTCAGTTCACTACGGGAAAAGAAGCTCTAAATAAAGTTTAGCTCAGTTTCATGAACATTTAGTAGCTTACAGAACAGATCAGTTCCTCTTGGATATTGAACTTGGCATTCAGTTCTAATTTTTGAGGTAAACTGAGCTGAAATTAAGTAAAAAATTGAAGTTCAGATCAAGCACCCAAAATAGTTTCAGTTCAGATCCAGATCAGTTCATCCAGAATGGCTGTTAAGTTCAGATCAGATCAACGCAAACCGAACTTAAGTTCACGAACTGCATTCATATGATCTGCGTTTTACCCGGCCCTGATCAAAAGTTATGTGTTATTCAGAGTATCCTTAATAAGAACAAAGAAGTTGGGACTTCTGAATTAGAGTTCTAGGGGAAAGGTGTTGTTTTTCAGGGTTCCACTGTATTCTGTGGATCCTTTGTCTTCTCAGTCTCCAGATTCTTCTTTGCATCCGCGCTGCACTTCGCCCTACTATTATGTTCGATTCACCATTATATAGCTCTATTATCCTGGAATGAAACTGTGCCTCAGGCAACGTGGAAAACCCTTTGTCAACCTACTTTCTTGCCATTGTTGCATTTTTTTTAATATTTAAAGTGCAAATTGGAATGTGTGAAAGAAACGCGGGTGTCTATGGATTATCCAATTGAAAGAGGAAGCCGGAGTAGGAGATCTATTCCCTTGTTTCTCCTCAGCAAAGAGCGAAGGCCCAGCTTCTCTAGAGATCTCAAGATCTGGAGGATTTGGGTTCGATTCTGAATAGGTCATGTTGTAAGGCTTTTGGAAGCAGTTCTTTCACATTTTCTTAAGTTCTACCGCTTGTTAAAGGGGTATTTGGTTTTTAGGCAATAGATGATGTTGACATAAAGCTAGTCAACAGCGCCTGCAGATGACAGTGGCTCTGTATGCTGTCCATAGAGTCGAGAAATCCCTAGGGTAATCAGTCCTGTTGAGGCAATAAGAGTGCAAAGTCGCGTGATCGGACATTAGCCTGGATACTCGAAACTGCATCTGGATCTCATTAGGATCCCTGTGACAGAGAAAGACGTGCCTATATGGCATTTCCTCGTTTTACGATCAAATTGCATGTTGCGATCAAACATAAGCAGACATTAGCCTGGATACTAGAATTGTAAGCTGCATTCAGATCTCATACAGACTGCCATGGCAGAGGTAGGCATATGTATATGGCATTTCCTGGAATTGCGATCACATTGCATATTACGAATGTCAGATATGAAATGATCGAACGTGCAGTATAATTGTAACACCCGGAAATGCCTGACCTGCCTACCATTACCATATCTGTAAGAGAACCGAATTTTAAAACAGAAGCTCTCCAGTATGTTGCAACTATCGCGCAGACTGTTTTACCTCATCCCTTACTCCATGCAAGAAACTGGCGAAGACGAGGTAACTCTTGTCTTTGTCAGTCAGCTTTTCATCCCACCGGTTTTGGCCTGGGCTTTGTGTGTTCCCGTCCGCGTTGATCAGGACCACGTTCTGCGTAATTGCGCACAGTCTGTGTCGGGATACGGGAACAGGATGTTTGTCAAGGAATTGAGAGGGAAACGCCAGAGAATAGACGGTAAAGGTATCGTTGAATCTTAAAAGATGCTTGCAGATTATAAATCAGGCTATCTCAGATGCACAGAATAAAAGTATTTTCTGGAGCTGCTGTGAAAAGGTCGATTGGTGTGTAGACAAAAGAAGAGACAGAATAGAGATACAAGTACGTTGTGAGATTGGCACTGGCGATATGCTAAAGTAATCTGTGAGTCTTGTCTGTCTGTCTGTCCATCCGCCATCCGTCCGTCCGTCCATCCGGCCCTATTCTCTCTCTTACTTCTGCAAGGAAATAGCATGTGAAAACATTTGATGCAACCGTGCTTTTTTTTTTTTGGAGGTGGGAAATGGGTAGAGAAGAAAAATGACATGGTCAGTTTGGGGACATCCTTAAATTAACCTTCACTGCCTTCGTGGGCTTCCATAAACCTGAAGTTAAGAGACATATCGAGAATTACGGAGATGAAGTCTATAAAGAAGAAAGTAGTAGACGAGAATAAGACGTATATTAACATCGTAGATAGTTTGTGTAGGGTACATACAGGTGGTAGACGTAGTTTGTTGTAAAAACGACGTAGAACACCAAGAGAAAAGATGCATTCGGGACGTAGAGGAAGAAGACCGATCATTCTTTGGTCTACAAGGTTGGTGGGAAGAGAAAAGATGCTGTATCCACCTGGGGAATCGAAGGATACGGTAAATAAGCATGCGTCGAGCATACCAGGGATGTTTATATTTCTTTGAACGGAGTCTATACCTACTGGAGTGAAGTCCCATGAAAATTTGTTTTAGAGTTACACCCTACAAGTCGAACTCGGTTCCATATTCAAAATGGCAGACAATAGATGGGCACAATAAGAATATAATTATGAAATCGTCGTTTCTGTCAGTTGAGAGCTTGTTCATTAACAGTGGGATCTCATATCGTGGTAAGAATTACACTAGTGCATCGCTACTGAATGCAACCTGAGCAGCTTACAACATGCCGACTTATTGAATTATTATGATGGTAAGAGATCTCATAGTTAATGCGCACGTTCTCATTAAGTGATACTCATTCCGAGTAGAAAATGTCGTTCAGTAAAGATCCATCCCTTACTCAAGACTTGTGTGATGTTCGCATACTGGATGATGTTATGCAGTTAGTCCGTGGGATCTTCAGGACTCTTCCCACCTTTAAGAAAAGTACAACTAGCGTACTCTGCGCGACCTTAGGGGCAACTTAGTGATCATTGTCACTTCTGGCGACCTTCGGGAGCAACCTGGTATTTGGAGACTGCATTTTCTGTAGGTTCTGTAGCTAGTGTCTGACGATGTGGAACCTCATGACCTCCAAGGAATGCGAGAAGACCGTTAAGAGTGGCGCCGTCTTCAGAAACTTTGCGATTTTGGTGAAACTTTGCGATCTCAAAGAGGACTAACTGATCATTCAAGGCATATTCAAGACTTGGAGTAGTCTTCAGAAATAATCCAACTTCCAGGAGCAATGCGAACTCCCCGAACTGCGTTACCTTCGGGCTCTTTTGTGTGACCTTCAAACACAGTGCGTACGTTGTCTTCAGAACCCGTTTGATGTACACCTATATCAGACAGCGTCACTGGCTGTATTTAAATCAGAACCAATTGGTGACTATAGTTTGTATAAAGTAAACAGTGCGTTGAACTTTGTAATTCATTCAGAGCACAGATGATCTAGAAACAAAGCTTGCAACCGTCTTGAGGACGTTAGAAGTTCGCCGTTGATGTCTCCACCTTGCGCGGTACGACGGGAAAAAGGTCACATAAACAGTGCACGGGTGCTAAACAACTGCACGTGATGAACAAAGCAAACGAGGCACATGCGATGGATTGTTTCGCGGGCTAATTTCTTTGTTTTGGGGGATCTCATTTTATTTATCCAGCAGGGGAAGTGTTTACAGTAGAGTGCCGTTTCTTAATTTAGCGTGATAGAGTGGGTGGGGAAAATTGGTAATTTAATGGGCCACAGGTTCGAATTTGACAGACCGTCGGAAGGTGCTGAAAAGCAGAGACTTACGTCTGCGAAGCGTGGGAGTAGAACGACATTACTGTCGATAATTGAAGGGCTTTGTGGACAGAGTATTGGAGCATACGTTTCGGCCATCTGGCGGTGAAGTTTGATGGCATCATGTTCATCCGTTTGCGTCCCTTCTGCCAGAAGTTGCCACGTGATTTTGAAAAGCCTTCACCAGTCTAGTACCACATGTCTGAAACAGGGTTCACCTGGTGGAGAAAATAAGTACACCTGAAATCCTTTTTTATGAAAACCGTTTACAGAAGATAAGTACACCTGAAGACACTTTTTATGAAAACCGTTAACACGAAACAGACGCCATTTGCATGTTCAAAAATGAAACTTGTATAGATCTGTATCAATCCTAGGGATAATCATTGTGAAGGATATGTAATTCTATTTCTAAACACTTCAGAGCTTCTCTTGAATTTTTGATAATTAGCGGTTTTGAGTGAACAAGGGAAGGTATTGGGATGGAAGAGGGAGGGAGGGAGGGCGGGGAAGCGCCGTGAGTTTCATCCGTATCTATGTAGTCTGTTTATGTTTAAAGGTTGCAGGTTGCAATGAGTCAACGCTAAATTGTGTTATGAATTTGGAGAGGAATTGTTTATGTTTCAAAGTGGTTGGACCTGCAGGTGAAATTCCTGAAGGCAGGTAATCCACCCACCAAAATCTTCGTGCCACTTCAGCTGCTTATTTTCCTCACAGACTCTCTCAAGTGTGTAGGCTCGCTTCTTTCTTTCTTTCTTTCTTTCTTTCTTTCTTTCTTTCTTTCTTTCTTTCTTTCTTTTTCTTTCTTTCTTTCGTTATCGCCCTCGGCGGTTACCGGGCACACACTGGCAGACAAATCTGTCGCCACCATCTATTCCCCTATGCCACTTATTGGTCACATGGTTTTAAGGATGACGTCAACACTAGACTCTCTCGGTCCAAGAAAACTGTCTAGACTTCCTCATCCTTATCAACTCTCGTTATCTAAAGCCCTGGAACACAGCATGAAAGTCGACTGAAGCCGATACGACGATAAGGACAATTGGATTGTCTGTGGTACAAAGGGACGTTCAATGATGAATGATCAGTCAGTTGAGAGTTTGCTCATTATTAATCTCATACATCAGTGCATCGTGCTGAATGCACCCCTAGTAGCTTTCAACATGTAGAGTTAATGTAATTGTAGGTAATGTAATTGTTACGATGGTAAGAGAGCCCAGTGTTACTAGCAAGATCTGAAGTAATTCTGTCTGCCGAATTAAGCCGTGGCTCAACAAAAAGGATTGTCTCGCCTGATTGCGTTTTTCGGCATCCTAATTTTATTGTCCACTTCCATCATTTTTTTGTGCATGACAGCGGACAATAGGAAGTGTGTCCTGAATTCCAAGTTTTTAAATGAATCGTTACAAAATGGTGGATCTGAATGAGGCTTTTTGCGGGTTCAGATCGAAGAATCCTAAAAATTGCATCTACCTGCCTTTAAGTCTCAAAATGAATAACGATGACATAGTACATCATTGTACAGTACAATATATTATTATGTTCTTTATGTTAAATAAAAGGTCATATGCTGTAATTTTCTTTTAGTTATATTGTTTCCGATGCGTTAAACTCACCACGATGTCTTTCGGAAGCGTGGTTAGGGAGTTATAACCCAGTATAGTCAAACTGATGGTGATTTCTTTTGCTCTGATAAAAAACTTAGGCTCAACGTTGTCCGGTCTAAGATCAATGAAGGAAATAATTATCTTCAAATATAGCGTTTTTAGCTTTTTGAAGAATAGATGCGCTATATACCAAGATGTGCGAACTCAAGATTGTGATTTGCTACATAAAGAACTTCTGACATAACATTCGTTCTTTCTAGTATGATGCATGAAGAAAACATCTGCCCATACTGGGATATCATTATGCAGCTTTTCCAATTATGCATTCGGTCCAGACGAGATAGTGCCTAGATCTCTTGTGTTCTATTGTGTCTCCAGTTACCCAAAAAAAAACCATACATTACGTCATCTCATCCAGATGAATGGAGATTGGAGAGTGCAAACATCTCGTGCTGTCCGCGTGCGTGTCCAGCCATCCAGCGGCACGTGCCCTTGTGTGTGCGACGCGTGGCTTTCGTCGCCTTTCCCGATTATATTGTGTTGTCATTACAGTTTTCCAGCGGGACTGTTGTCTGATTGAGAGCTTAGTAAAAGAACGAGAGAGAGAGAGAGAGAGAGAGAGAGAGAGAGAGAGAGAGAGAGAGAGAGTTATTTTCTCCTAGTCATTCCATGGTCGAGTGACTGGTTAGGTATCAATTTGTTTTCTACTTTGGTATGGAGGTCCCAGGAAAAAGGCGGAAAAAGGAGAGGATTGGGGTGGGGGAAAAAGGGGAGGGAGAGAGAAAGAGAGGGAGAGGGAGTAGGGATAGAGAGTAATTCAACATTTGAAGAAATTTGAAGACTACTGTCTGGAAAGCTAAGAGAAAGGGAATGATAATGTTCAGTAGGGAATGATAATGTTCAGTCATCAAGGCACCATGAGCTTGAATGGAAACTGAAAGACCGCAAACACGTTGGAAATCCATCAGGGGCTCTCTCCTCGACTTCACCTGTAGCCATATGCATAACCCATGCGTCAGTTAACTTTTTGCGTTAACCACAGTGAACACCACAAATGTTTTTGGAGTTTCACCTTGGTTACCTCAGTGCGTCAACTAACGTAAGTGTTATGCATACTGCCACTGACCACAAGTAGTAAGGTGCTCGTGGTGGAAAGATCGGTCTTGGAAGCTGGAGGTTGTATGTGGTTTGATAGAAGTGATGATGAAAGAAATGGTGAACTTGGACATTGCGGAACTAATCATAAGAATCAGCTTGGGAAAAAAAATTGTAATGATTTGCATTGGATTGGCAAGCCATGCTCGTAGTTTTATGCGCTCACGTGTGGACGCATTTCACGTGTGTTTACGTATATGTTACAGAGTATGTCCGTCATCGATGTCTGTGTTTGCTCCGGGCACGTTGCGTAAGTGATTAGAGCTAGGAAATGGGCAAAAACTGACAGGCCTCTGATTCCCTTGATTGTCACGGACGTTGGATATTTTATTTCTTATTTGGGCCCTCCCCCACTCACTCATATATCTCTCTATCACTCCCTCGTTTGACCAGCACTCTCTCTAAGCTGTCCCCTAGCTGCCCTTTGCGCAGCTCCCGTCATGTCGTCAGCAATAGGGTTAGGGGAAGGGGGAAGGAGAAGAGGAGGTCATCTCGTTGGTATACCCCGAACTCAAGTCAATATTATCTTTATCAGTGATTGGAAGAGAGGAAGACAGACAGAGAAAAAGGAAAAATGGAAGGAGAGACCGAGATAGTGAATGGGAAGTATGACTCAGCAGGCTGGCAGACCGAACGCGCAGGCAGGATTAGATAGCGGGTTTCGCAAGTCCAGTTCGTGCTCAAGAGAACAGGAGAAGTTGATTGCGTCTGTCTAGACAAATTTCATACTATCAGTTTGAGACAATGTCGTCTTTCACACGTATTACGTCATAGACGAGAAACACCGTTGATGACTTAAGCCTGTAGACCGCTTTTAATTGGTCAACTCCTACGAGGTTCACTTCCGGTTTAAGCCAAATAATGGTGTGATTGCGCCATCAAATCTCACTTACCAAAGTAAAAGATGAATCAGTCAATAAAAGCCATTGTATCAGACTACATGAGCCAGTCATATTTCTTAGACATTTTCACAACGAAAAAGTGGAAAGCGGAAGTAATGGCTGCTGGCTTTATGACTTGCGATGCCCGGATGCCCGGATGCATGCATAATAACTGTAAGTAATCAGTCGGTGGTAATAGGCCGACTTTCGCGTTTTTTTTGTTTTTTTTTACACCCCTGTCGCTGATGGGTTTTCTTGCTTCAGCTGTCTGTAAGTTTGTTTTTGTTTTTAGATTTTTGTTGCGGATGGAATATTTTTTGTACGCCTGTGACTATAATATGTGAAAATGAAATATGACCACCAGGGGTGGACCTCTTCGACTTTTGCGCGGGATGTCTCTTTCCTCAACCCTCATCCGACGTCAGCGAAAATTATTATCTGTGCGAGCGAAAATTATCTGTACATCTTCATTGTATTGGACTCCATTATTGTGGGCAACGTGAATACCTCATCTTGCATTTTGACTCTGCAGTGACACACGACAAGCCCCAGGGACCGGATACTTTAGCTTCGTTTCAAGAGAAGTTTGACGTTTAGTTCCCCTCCCACTTCTTTTCATTTCAGCCCAGTCGTTCGACATCATGTGATCGTGATGTGTTATAATCCTTGCATTGAATCCATTTTCAGAGGAACAGGGTCGAGACCGCTATTTAGTAATGAATAAAGGTCGCTGTCTTTCAAAGGTGAAAAAGAGTTCTTCACTTTAATTATGGTCTAGGATGGGATGTAAGAGCCGAGCAGATCTGGGTAACAGTATTCGAATAGATGCTCCTTGTTCGATTTACTCGTAAAAGAAAAAAAAGGAATCATTCGTTATTCTTCGGGTTGGCACAGACTCGCATAATGCACGAAAGGGGATTAATTTAGATTTAATTGAAGTTATTAAATAGACCATTTAGGGTTTTTTTTGTTTCCTCTTCAAATGAAATGACGATGGCCGACCTCTAGCATCGGGTCGCTTGTAGTGACTGAAACGGTTGCTGCGTAGTGTTGTTATCAGATACAATATAGCTGTTCTTTTTTTTTTATATAATATTATGTGGCATATAGTTTCTCTTTCATACCTATGCGTTTAAATTACAAAGGAAATCAAGTCACACCACGAAGAGCTCAGGCTAAAGAATAGTCTTGCTTTATTCTCCCTCTCTTTTATCGTTTTCCATTAACAGATTTTAAAAAAAAAAACAGTAACAGTGAAAGCATAGCCGTGTACAAATGTTGAGGATTACCTTCGCTTCAGTATAGGGACTGCTTCACTCTTGAAATCAATTTGAATGTATTCGAATCTTGAAATATAGTATTCGAACATTTCTCACGGCTGTTTCTTGCTGGGTGTGGTTGGTGTTAACGCAAGCGTGTCTTGTCATGATGACAGATGTCATTCTCCTGTCTGTCTTCCTATCTCAGTGTCGTTGGCTCTTCTTTGCACAGAGTCAGTAATGAGCTCTATGCAGCGCGTCTCCATGATCACGTGCCTGAGATGATGTATCACCACAATTAATGCACCATTAATTTTGCACTTTGGCGTGTACTCTTCCATTTCGGGATCCAAAGAGAGAGCTGCAGCAGCGTTACACACCAAGACGTGTTCATCGCAGACTTTACCTTGAACATGCCTTGGTGTGTAACTTTGGTGCAGTTCTTTTTGGATTTGACATGGATAACTGCGCACCAAAGTACAAAATGGTGCAATAGTTATCGCGATGTATTACCTTAAGTATATGATAGTGGAGATACGATGCAGCTACAGTGACCGCGTTCTAGACTGTGTGCTGTAAACTCTTTGTTTAACTACATGATCATCAGTCCTGCCGGATGTTTACTGTTTTGTAGTTAGTAAATGTGCTTCATAGCGATGATTGTGTGTGTGTGTGTGTGTGTGTGTTTATTTGTCTGTTTGTTTGTTTGTTTAAAGTCTTTAATTAATACCACCAGCGTATGATATTTCATACCCAAAATTACTACATGTGCGATGAAGCGTTAAAAACATATACCGGAAAAGCGAATTTTTAAAAAAAAGATTTGTTCTCGAGGGACAGAGCTAGAAGCTCATAGCACAGCAGGCAGGTGTTGATTTTCGACACAAGCAGGTGCAAATGACGCCAGGGTGTGGCGGAAGCTGGCATAAAGCGAAAAACAAACCTTTTAAGAAACTTCCTCTTTTTTTGCATCTCGTTCTTTCCGTATCTTCCGAGGCTCCAACGTCTTAATTGATGTTTCATCTCTTGTTCTTCTCTTTCTCTTCCTGGTTATACTCGACCACTCAGATCATGTGCTAGGTTTTCATTCACATTTCCCTCAAACCTAAATACTAGATCCTTCTCCACAGTTTTATTTATACAGTACGTACTTCACGCCATTTCAGTCGGTCCCTGCGTCCAAAAACTCGTAGCTAGTCTGGAAGCTGCATACCCAGAAATTGTCCGGTCTCTTCCTCTTTCACTTCTAGCAAACTCTCAACGTTTAATACAAGAACTAGTCTATTGCCTGCCAGTCTACCGAGTTACCGGCTCACACACTTGATTATTTACCAACCTGCGTTCCTGCACGTGTTTCTGTTTCATTCTCCTCCTCCTCCTCCTCCTCCTCATCGCTTCTTCTTCTCCCTCATCCCCCACCACATCCCTACTAAAGACACACAAAAAAAATGTCTGTCAAGCAGTTTCATTCATCCTTTTGTATCTTAGTACTCTACCATATCTACCTACCCGCAAACCTTTAAACAAAACAAAACAACAACAACAACAACAACAACAACAACAACAACAACAACAACACCTCCCCTCTCACATCATCCACCGCAGGACAGCAGCAGCAACAATAGCAACAACAACAACAACACCTTCCCTCTCACATCATCCACCCGTACCCTTCTTACCCCAGAAATCGTGACTAAAGTCTGTGAAGTCAATAAGTAGCAAGAAGTTACACTCTTAATCTGAGGAGATCTCTAGGTAAGCACCCGGTGAGGCAGGCANCTTAGTACTCCATATCTACCTACCCGCAAACCTTTAAACAACAACAACAACAACAACAACAATAACAACACCTCCCCTCTCACATCATCCACCACAGGACAGCAGCAGCAACAATAGCAACAACAACAACAACACCTTCCCTCTCACATCATCCACCCGTACCCTTCTTACCCCAGAAATCGTGACTAAAGTCTGTGAAGTCAGTAAGTAGCAAGAAGTTACACTCTTAATCTGAGGAGATCTCTAGGTAAGCACCCGGTGAGGCAGGCAGGCTTTGTGAGCCATCAATAGAGGTGGGTGGTATCGTTTCTGAGCATGGATACTTAGGAATTTCTATTCAGTTTGTCGGCATCAAAAATATCGAAAATTACTTTTGATCCTATAGTACAACACAGCTTCTCAGCCTATCGGTCTCCTCAGCGCAAAGCCAGTCAGCGATATCAGAAAGTATCCAAAGTAGTGAAAGGATCATAACTAAATTTCTTCTTAGTACCAAACCAGCTACCGATCTTCTCATCGCAAAACCTAGCAATCTAGAAATGTATCAACAGTTGCAGAATTAACTTCGATCCACTTCCGATCCACAGTGCTAAACTACGTAACTTTCGAGTATCTGGCGCAATGCCTAGAAATCAAAGGGTATCAGGAGTATCGGAAGTACAGAAAAGTATCGGAAGTATCAAAGTGCTTATCCAGTACTAAGTATCAGAATCGAAATAGACTCGATACTTTCAGTAGTTGGAGTTCGAACGCTGAGTATCGGGGTACTTTAAAACTCAGATATCGGCCCGCCACTAGCCATTAATCATGATCAGCTCGTCAGTTGCCTTCATTTCTCTTGTGTTTTGGGTAAGAGTTACTCAACTTCTGAACATTGCTTTTCATTGGATGCTTCCCGTGGCATTGTTCTCCAGGCAAGCCAGTTGTCACGAATTTTGTTAAACAACCTTTTAAATAGCAGTCATTTGTGCGGTTTTTACGGTGATCGGTGTTGGCTGATTAGACGATCGGTGTTTGGGGCGTTGTCGTTTCATTGCAGCACTTCTGTTACCTGTATTCCCTGCAGCTGGCTGTTCCCAGTGGTATTGTTACACACGGAGACTATTGTCACGATTTTTGTTTGTCGAACAACTCTTAATAATAGCATTCATTTCTGTCGGTAGATGGATGGATGGATGGATGGTGGTGGTGGTGGTTGATTTTTGAGGCTGTTGTCGTTTGCAGCTGTTGTTTCATTCCAGGTGTAATTTTCTTCAGCTGGGTGTTTGACTGAATGCCTATTGTCGCGATTTTAGTTAAAAGTCTGTACTACATGTCGTCTTTGTCGTTAGCTCTGTTAGTGGTGGTTGGGAGAGGGCATTGTTGGCTGATGAGGTATGTGCTTTGTCCTTAAAGTAACTGATACCTTGCCTAAACGCCGGGTAAACCTCGCCTTTAAGTATTTGATTCTGTTTCCTTTGAGTTTCATCGTTCAATTGCCCTAATAAGTTGCTTATCGTAATAAGTTGCTTACTCCAGAGTTACCCAAAATGTGTTTTTACATGAGTTTGTTATGACTATAGTAATTTTATGGGATGACAGCAGGGCAATTCTTCACATTATGATAATACAATACATGTATGAAAATTGTGAAACACATGCAAGAACGAACATTTTGTGCGTACAGATCACTAAAATTAATGGCAAACTCATATTGTACATGGCCCCGCTTACCCGCAGTCGTGATAATCGCAACTTTCGCTTAATCGCAGCATTGCCCACATAAACAAAGTGCTCTCTATTTGTGTGTAACAGCCACTGGATAATCACAACCCTGTTAAATTGCAATGTTTCCCGTGCGCTTCAGGAGTTGCGTTTAAACAGAGGTGCCTAATGAAATCATAGCGTGGGTTTCCATGATAAATGAATGCACAAATATTATGGAATGACCCGCTCCAAAGTCGCTGCATCATCATTATCCTTTTGACCCCCACCTGTCTGCCTCGAGACGGAAATAACGGAAACAGAAGCAACACAAGACCGCAGGAACTCATTTAAACGATGATGTAATATATAGACCAAATCCATCTTCCTTTTGTGGTTCGTGTGCGGAAGAACGCGTGAAAGGGGGAAGTCATCCATTTTCCCGTAGCCACACGGATGTGGTTAACTTTGACGATAAAACTGTGAACTCTTTCACTTTTTAACCAGCTATTTTTATTTTGTTTCTTGAGATTATACAAGGTAAAAAAAAAGTTTAAAAAATGTGATAACACGTATCAATTTTTGTTTCCCATGTAGATTAATTTCCTGGCCACTACCATTACACTACCGTTAATCCGTTCTTGTTTTGTTTTTGTTTTACACTCATTAAGAAAATATTCACCTACGTCTCCAGCAGTTACTAGGTTAAAAAGCATTGATGTTTTCTGGAGGCCTGTCGCCAGTAAGTGTATGAGAAAATGGACGTTTATAACGATAGTTATTGCTAATTATTGTTGAACAGAGTGGCATGACTAAATATTAAGCAGCATGCCTAACGGTAAAGGCGTTGAACTCTAGATCCAAAGGTTCTGGGTTCGATTCCCGACCACGGTCATGTTGTAAGCGCCTTGGGAAAGCATTTATTTTTTTTATTTACATTTCCTTCAGCCCACCGGTCTGTAAAATGGGTACCCGGCCATAGGCAGTGGAAGATATTGTCAGAATGCTAGTGGTCAGCGTCTGTAATTGGCAGCGACACTGAATGTTCCATAGGGATCTGAGAAAGTCCTAGAGTGATTAGGCCTGCTGGGGTATTTACAGCGTGAAGTCGCGTGAGCGGGCATTAGCCTGGATACAAAACTTATAAACCTCATTATTATTATTATTGTTTCACACTGCAGTTATAAGTTTAGGAATATCATGTTTTCATCTAGCCATTATCAAAGGCATATGTGCAGTATTTTCTGCAGACGTTGTGATACCCGCCTTAAATTTCCACCCCCCCCC
>JAWQUT010000170.1:1210676-1277228 GCA_033807755.1 Ellobium chinense
CATAATACATTGAACGCAGGCCGATCTCTCCTCCTTTCCAGCACTCCAGAGTTTGCATTTCTTGATTAAAAATGTTAAAAATCTCTCTAAAAATATACAAATCCGCACTCAAATTTATGAAAAGAGGGGAAGTGTCTCCTTCAGCACACATGACCCGGAGAAAGATGATGCATGCATGCACGGTGAGTTTCCTCACAAGTAAACACTAGGACAGCAGCTTTAGTCGAACTTATTTCACCGTATTCCTCTACCCAGCAGAACCACTGAATTCTTTTAAATCTCTCTTTTGAGGTTTTACCCGCGGCTGTTAGGTTAAAAGCATGGGTGTTTCCAGCAAGGCATAAATATTGTGGATGAGGTAGCAAATATAAACATTCACGTTTTAGTCCAACTCTTGTGTTATTACTACCTGACATGACAACACCATTAAGCTTGTGAGTTTGAAAGAGGAAAACCTTGTACAACTGTATTCAGTGTTAACTCCCAGATGTTTTCTGATTCAAGCTTGCGTCAGATTTAATCCGTGAAAGCACTTATCAACGTGGTTTTAAAGGGGGTCGATTTTGTCTTCATTAAGTAACCACAGTATATTATCTTTTACAAGAGCATAATATTATATTTCATGGCTGTCATTAGTAAAAAATTTGGAAGGAGCATGAATGCAGTTTGAGTGGAGACAAAGGAGTCAAAGAAGGGATCATTTTCCGGGAGGGAACCATCATGTTAATTTTTTTTTTCAAGTTTTTGACACGGATGCAAGGTGACGAACTGAAAACATTTAGTATTTTATTTGTTACAAATTTCTGAAACAATACAAAGATATAGTTCTGTGATATCTCCTGATGGTATAAACCCCAGTGTGAATGGCCTATGTGAGCGTGTGTTTGCGTGCGTTTTTGTGTGTATATGTGGATGGATGGGTGTTCCTGTGTCAGTGAGTGTATCAGGGTGTGTGTGTACGACGTACGAGTGTGAAGAGGTATTTTTGTAACAGAAAAATGAATGAAATCAAGCGAAAATGGATCAGAGCGGTTGAGGGCTGAGTGCAGCAGAGTGTGTAGTGTTTTGATTTCTGTATGGTTTATAGAAGTGTGTTACGCTAAAATGGTCGGGGAAATGCCTGCCCTTCAAATGAACAAATCTTGAAACTTTAGTCATGAAGTATTATTAGGAGCTTTCTCAGGCCATCGTATACATAAACACACGCACAATGACAGGCACATGCAGTTTTAGAGAGAAGAGAGAAGGAATGTTTACCTTGAGTGGAAACAGAGCCACTGCACATGGTAATAAAGGGATGGGATTTGGGTGGACATGTTGGTGGCCATTTGATAATAGCGGTTTAACTGTGGCTTGACAGTGGAGTTGAAGTACATAAGCCTCGCCATCAGTCTTATCTCTAACTTTATTTCTTTGTTTCTTGACCCTCCCATGTGCGCCTGTGCCAAATATACAGACGTGGGATAAAGAAAAGAATTAGTTACATGAAACTGGTGACTCCGTACATATGTCAGAGAGAGACTCTCACCACAGTAGCACGTAAATCACCTGCTCGGGTTCTCACTGCAAATAGTTTGCATAGCGCAGCTCTTTGTTTATGACTGCCTGGGCTTTGTTTGTTAGCTGGGTGGATGTAAACATTGCAGGTTGGGCTATTAGAGTCCATGTAAGCAATGCAGGTTAAGCCATTAGTGTCCAACGAAATATATCGCATTTTTACGGCAAGAAATGCTTATTGAGGTTAGGACACAAATTTTTTGGGGGGTTAGGTTAAAAGAACTTATTTATTGAGGTTAGGACATAAATGTTTATTTAGGTTAGGATAAAAAAATGATTACCGAGGTTAGGACAAAAGAAAATGTTTATTGGGTAGATATATATACCGATTCCATCTGAGGATAAAAAATATTTTACCACCCAAGCAGCGTGCCAACGTGGGGCAGACCATCTCATATGCTACTAACATTAGAGGAGAGAAATAGAATTTAGACTGGATATGAAATTTGGTTTCCAAGACAGTATGTTTAACATGACAAATGCAGATTGTTTCGTCCATATTGAAATAAAACAGTGTTGTAAAGGTTGTATGAAATATCAAAACTTCCAAACCTGTGATGACTTGATTTCACCAAGTTTGGCCCGATGACATTAGGCTTTCGATGGGCAGTATAGGGCACATAAAAGTTTTGCTTGTGGACTAAAAATGGGTTCGCTGTTTGCAGGACGCAGGACCCAAGACCAACTCAACTCATAGATACCATGCTGATATTGCCTGCCTGTGGATAATATCTGGCATGTCTTTCAGGTTAACATTGGCCTCGCTTTCGATGAAATCGATGTCCTCCTACATACAGGATGGCTGGTCCCTTGAAGTATCATGAACTCATTTCCCCATGCTTTGCCAGGGATGAAAAAAAGAATGTAGGATGTGAACGACTGTAATTTATTAAGAATAACTGAGGAGTATAGGAAGAACTTAATACCTGTGTCTTGTTTCTCCTCTTCCTCCACCCATTTTTTTGTTACTCTTATGCTTTATCCCACACCATCTGATTGTTACCTTCAGAAAGCAAATCCTGTCAACAAATGGCCATGGATACAGCCTTGACTGAAATTGATTTCCTTTCACATGTCAAATACAACACATTTCTTATCAATTTTCTGTACTCTAACATTTGGAGGGACACTACACAAGCTTTCTGCATAGTTTCTGTATAGTATGAACTGTTTTGTTAGTGAAAATTCCGAAAAATAGCGCTTCTATGTAAACCATGCATTTGAATGGAAATTAGCGAAGTGTTTCATCATACCTCTCCCCACCTTTTATACCCGGACAGGTCTTAAACCATCCTGTTTTGTTTATTTCCCCAGCTATATCCTTCTTCAACCATGTGAACCTGATCTATGGGGTGGTGTCAGAGTACTGCACTGTTGAGTCGTGCCCATCCATGACAGCCCCTGATAATGTGTAAGTACAGCAAATATATATGGTGAGGCAGATGTGGTTAGGTGCCTGCCCCTGCCTTCATCCTGTTTGGATAATGTCTTCCCCTGCTCCCCTCCCTCACAATTTCACAATGCATCTTTCTTATGGAGCAGCATGGGCAAATGGTTATAATGTTGGACTTAAGATCAAAAGGTTGTGGATTTGATTCCTGATCACAGTCATGTCGTAAATTTCCTGGAAAAGCATATCATTCACATTTACCTCAGTTCGCCTGTCTGTAAAATGGGTACTTGCTTATAGGCAGTGGAAGATATTGTCAGAATGCTTGTGATCAGCACCTGTAAATGGTATGCTTCCTAGGGAGTTGAGAAAGTCCTAAAAAGTGATCAGGCCTGTTGAAGTAATTATAGTGTGAATCCCATTAGCAGACATTAGCCTGTAGATGAAATTTATAGACTACAATATTTATTATTATTTCATTTAGAGGGAAAAAGGGAAGGGGGTCGGGGGGGAGGGGAAATAGGAATTGTCTTTGTATAGATGCCATTACACTTAAAACTGACATATAAACTATAGACATGGGAATAGAACTTAAATTAGAATGTTTCATTGTGGTAAGATTTAAAAGAAAGCAACATTCATTGTAGATTGACTTTATATTTGTGTGATAGAGACATGATCTTTATCTTGAAAAAATGATGTATTTTAACTTTTTATCCTGGTGGAAATTTATTGCATCCTTCATATTACTTTATTTATGGATGATGCATATATGTATTATGGAGTCGTTCATACAGTACTACTACAGTAACAGTTAAATTCTGTTTTGTCAATCCTGTCAGACCTATTATTTAATTTATTTATTACTTTTGTTCCACCCTAGCCAATATTTCTGGTATGACGACAAAGGCAAGAAGAGCAAGCACACAGCCCCACAATATATCGACTATGTCATGACACATATACAGAAAGTCATCAATGATGAATCCGTCTTCCCAACAAAGTTTGGTATGTATAACTGCCACAAAAGGACAAAATCTTGAGGCACCTTTACATGATTGAATGAGATTTTTAATTTGCTGTTGCTTCCGTTGTTTAATCTCTCCACCTTTTAATGCTGAAATGTCGAGCTGTGATGTTGAGGAGACATCTTAGGTTTTGATGCAATAAACAGTTATTGGGTCAAGACAGTTTTACCTCTGACCTTTCCATCATTGTTTGGTTCCCCAATGACCTCACTGGTGGATGATGACACTGGCAGTTAATGTGCAACTTTCTCAGAAAATGAGATAATTCTGTTGTTAAAAAAATTACAGTGCCACAAATTCACAACTTTAACCATATTTAGTAGTATTTTTACCAGCAAGTTCTCAAGGCCAAGCAGACTGCGGAAACCATCACTTACACAAGGAGGTGTTAATGTTGGCTTGTGTAATTACATTATGTTGTTTTGCAACTGCTTGGCCTCAGAAGCAGCTTTAGAATGTGGTTTGGTTGTTTAAAGGATGTAATCCAGCTTTGTAAAGAATGGTCCTCTCCATGCATTCACAATGTGGTTAGCTTAAATTACACCTTCTGAAAAAGTATGGAATGTTGACATATGTTTTCAGGTGAAAGAATAAAGAACAAGCTTGACACATGTGATATGTAAACTTATGTGGAGCATCCTGTTCAGGCAGAAATGTTTTTATTTCATAGATGAGAAAAATGTGTTTTTAAGCATGAAAAGAAACACATACATAATCATGTGGTCTCAGATATCACATTTGTACTAAGTTACAGGACTTCTCAGATAATGAGTATGAATTGGGGTACGCCTAACTGAAGTTTTAAAACAGATATTTCTTAAATTCCTGGGTACATGTGCAAAGAATATTATTCTGAGCTATTTGATACTGGCTTTGTAGCTGTATCTTCATTAGTTAAAGGGTTAAAGAAGTTTGAAGTTGAGGAGCATTGATATTAGGTACTCATTTAATAAGTATACCTCACTATTAATTTATGAAATTTATGTACACAGATTCCTTATTATTCTATCATTTTGAGGGGTGCCTGCCCCAAGACCGTATTGTTGTATGAATTGTATAAGAGAGATATGGCCTTTGTGCAGGCACCCCTCTATTATTTAGGTAGACCTTGATAATAAGTACACTTGCTATTCAAGGTTCCACTGTATATGGATATTTTCTAACATCTTTAATATCACCTTTTCCTTGACAGGCCACTCTTTCCCTCCCGACCTGGAGTCCATTGTGAAACGCATCCACAAATATCTGTTCCATGTGCTCGCACACATCTACCATGCCCACTACAAACTACTCCGGCAACTGGGCCTGCATGGCCACCTGAACACACTGTTCACCCACTTCATGGTGTTCACCTCCAAGTTTGATCTGGTCCAGGACAAAGAGTCGGACATTCTTCTCCACCTGTTCTCCTTGCTCCTGAAGAACCTGGCCGACCCAGCTCAGAACCCCAAACTCCGAGAGGGTCTGGGTATAGGAGAGGGAGTTCTTGGACCCCCCTATGATAGTAAACCCTCAGACAAATCCTCTAGCAAACCCGACGATTCCCAAACTGCCACAACGGACTCTACCTCCCCGTCCTCCCAGCGGCTCAGCAATGGGGGTAGCAATCTCACACACACTCTCTGTGATACAAATAACACAATCAGTGATATGGACACTTCTGCGGAGCATAGCAATGGACTCAAGAGAAAGTCCTCTCCCTCCACAACACCCCCACACCGCACCTCCCCATCCATCTCCGCCCGAGATGGGAAAGGGGGTGGTGACATTGTGATGGACACTGATGCCTCCAAACCTCCATCAGAGTGGCTGTCCAACCTTCAAGTCTCTGCCACTTGATGATGGCTTGCTTGCTTGCCCGCCTGCCTTCCAGTGGCAAGGACCAAGCGCACCCAACATGCCCGATCTTTCAACTCAGTTTTTGTTTCTACCATGTTGTAGTTTAGCCTTCTGCGTGACTAGTGGTAGACCCCCCAATGTGTGGCTTGAAGAGGAAAGCCTTGACTATGATAGACAGTGTGATAGTATGCACACTGTCTGATGTATCTGCATCTTTGTTACCATTAAGGTCTACACGTGGACAGATTGACAGGGAATTGGAAGATTTCATGAGAATCGCAAGGTAGCATATTTTTCCATTTTGAAAAAGGGGCATATAATCCCATTTGTGTTGCCAGCTCATGGAGAGAGTGTTTTCCCCATATGCATGTGAATGCTCTGAGATATAAAGCATTCTGATCAACCTTTCCGTCACCGGTCCTTAATTTAAGGATACATGGGAAGGGAGATAAGACTTGTTTGGTGAAAGTGAATTGCGATAGCTTCCCTTTATCCTTTGATTGTAATTTTTTTTTTTTTTAAAAGACTCCTAATACTTACAAACTACTTTGTAAATCATATCATGAGTCATGAGTCAGGGATGTTTGTGTAAAGATAGAGCACTGCTTCAGGGTGTGTAGAATGATGTTATTGTGTCTTTCAGTTTATCATACTTTTTGTGTAGCTTTGAAGAGGAATACAGAACATCTGTGGACATAGAGACTGGTAACTGAACCCACCAGCTGAACTGTGGAAACAGGGTGTGGACATTTCCCCTATTTTTTTGGGTTAGTGGTAGATGGTATCATTCTGATAAGCAACTTATGCTCGTTAAAAAATCTGTAATAACGCTTCACCACAAACCTGTCATAACTGTCTATTTGAATATGAGGCTTTATGTATGGTCTCAGAAATACTGTTTCTCACAGTGCCACCATGCATTTAGCAATGCTGTAAAGTAGAGCATATTTAAGCCTGCTTTTGGGCTTGTCATCATCCAATTTGCCATTTTGATGTTAGAAACTTCTTTTTATTTAAGGCTTCAAAGCTTTCCTTTTTTTTTTTTTAACGGCCTTATAGCTTATACAACATAGAGCTTGAAGAGTTTTGTATCTTTTTGTAATATCAATAGTTTTGTGTCAGACATTTTCATGAAGTGACAGCAGTGTTGTTTGTTAAAAGATTGAATGAATTTTCTTTCTTATAGCACTTACCATCACTTACCATCACTTACCATTTTGTTTCGCAAATTGTTCGATCTGGTTTTTCTCTTCTAAACACCTTTGACTCACAAAAAACATTAGAAACAGCCTTTTGTCCCAGATTGTCTTCAGGTGGATAAACATAAGAAAAAGGATTTCAGTGGGGTTAAATGCACCATGTATTTTCCCACTGATGATAATGTCAGTACTTTTATGTTCAGACATGTGTATACTCATATTGATCGTGAACAGAATCATATGATGTTCCTCAAGTAATTGAGCCTTGAGGTCAATTTCCATCTTGGTTGTTGTGTAGGTTAATTTCCCCATCTGCATAGTTACATTTCAACATGAGTTTGTCTCAGTCTATAGGCATTGAAAGCTAATTATCCCAATACTAGTGACCAACACCCAAAAATGACATTAACAGGGAGTGTTTCTTAGGGAATAAGAAAGTTTTTCAGTGATTTGTAATGTCAAGATAACACTTGTTGATAGTAACTAATTTCAAAGTGTGTAAGGTGGGTCGACCTTAAAGTGCCAATGCTTGACAATGAGGGCATAAAGGTTTTGGTCAAAGAGAGCAACTTTGGTGAATAACATCTAGAGTAATACAAGAGGTACCTTTCCATGGACTACTTATAAAATGTCTTTCACCACCCATGTGTACCCTAGATCTCATTAACTCAGCATCTGTGCTAAATCAGGTGTGCATGTTTGCATATATTTAGTGTGAATAAATCATCATTCAGTCACATGACATTGTAGTCAAACTACATATATTTTATCCATAAGAAGTTTACTGGCATACAACTTAAATATATTGATACAAGCATTAGAGACAGCATAATTTATTTTTTAATCTCCTAGGTTAGTTATTTATTACCCTTCCCCTGTAGAAATTTGTGCTTTCACAAACTTGAGCATCAGATTTATTTGTCTGCAGAGATGCTAGCGAGCAGTTAGACTTTGTTGGTTAGATTAGATGAACGGTGAAGGTCTTCCTTGTATGAGATTTTAAAAACAAATCAGCAAATGCATGTGTGGATAAAAAATATCGAATTTGGTAGGTAGACAAATAGGTTTTCGTGTACATCATTTTTGATATTGGTATTTTGTAGATGGGTTAAACTAGCAAATTAAGGCAGAACTCTTAGACCTTAATGAGCCCAATTTTACTCCGATCGTGATCCCCCAAGAGAAAGTATATTATAACCTGTTGACACTAGTGTTATTGTCATTACGATGTATCAGCTAATCACTCGCTTTTGTTTTAGCTCAACTTTGGATCAGAGTTACTTTCTGGGGTCATGAGATGAAGGCAAAATATTGAGAATCCTGATGTGTTGGACTTGTACACCCAAGGGGTTGAGACAAGTGGATAGTAGATTTCACAAAGGAGGCAGGATTTCTGAAGAAGGAGCACTATTCATAGTACCACCCATGATTCCATTTATGCAGTTTTCAACGGCTAGCAATCTCTTAACATTCACTTACTATTTAAAAATCATCTAATACATTTCACATTACTTGCAACATCTGTATGCTTCCATAGGAGTAACATCACTCTAGTCATAAATTCATTAGACTTGGCTACAAGTTGAATTTCATTATCAGCAACCATTCAACACAGCCAGTGTATTTTGTATCTGTGCTGAAGTAGGTGCATGTGTTTGTATACCGGTATTCGTCTGTTCATCCACTGTTTTCTTGCTTCTACCTTTGTTTTCATCAGTAGTAATGATGAAAATATTAACTATATGTTAATAATCACTGATTGTAACATATAAAACAAATATCTAATTTAATTTATTGTAAATTTATTAGACCATTCCAAAGGAAAGTACTGTATCAAGAAGGGCTGTATTTATCATGCTAGGGAAAGGGTAGTGGCTATTAGCATCAAAAATGGAATAGATGTAACAAAGAATCTTGGAATGCTAAGCACCCGTATAGAAGTTTTAATTTCAGTGTTGTCAGTAGGATTTTGTCACATCCCAGATGTTGGCAGTGAGGTTTAGAACCAACACAGATTTGAGCTAAGCGTTATGGACGGTTGCAGTATAACATGTATTCAATGGGAGGCATGCATCACATATCAACATTGCAGCCTTTTAAGGGATTTGCCAGCTACAGTTTTCATTGTGTCTTGACGTGATAATTGTCAGATAATGTAAACACTGGATATGATCGGGGATGGGTAGGAGTCTGAGATTTCTGAACCAGAATCGATGGATTTGTGGAACACAAGTCCAGCCTCAAAAGGTTTAGTAAACACAAATTGTGTGTTCAAACATGCCCACCCCTAACTCTAATTTTATACTTGACAGTGGTAATTGTGAAGACGTGACTTAACAGCCTTGAGACTGACAGAACATTTTGTCTTCCAAGACATTCCCCAACCGAGATACATGCCCTTGTCTGTGATGATTGTCTGGTCATTTGCAGAGATGTTGAGACAGTTAAATTTTTTGTCCTTCAATTTTGAAGAGCAGAAATTTTAGTTCACTACACCTTCAAAGAATGATCTGTATTTGGTCTAATGACCTGAAGAGATAAGTTTTCTAACCCCTTCATTAGGAATGACGAACATGTATATTCTTACCCTTTGGTACAACAGCTTTTCAACAACCTGAAACATGTCTGCAGTTCTATTCCTTTGTGCTCATCAGATGTATCTATACATCCTATTTAATAGGCTTAAAGAATGATCCTATTAAGGGGCAAGTGAAACAGTTGTCTGTGGTGGCATCAGTGCTTGAAAAACATGAGGTAGCAAAAGGGTTAAAACCAGTCTTTCGGAAACAAAAACTTTCACTTGAAGTGGCAAGGTAGCACATAGATCTTGAGTTTCACTAATATAAATTTTGGACATACATCTGATTTATTGATAATGAACTTTCACCATGAAGGCCTGGTCACTGCATGATGGTTAGATAAAATAGATCGGAGAACTGGTAAATGTTCTCTAAATGGACATGAAAAGCACATCGTTGTTGATGGAGTTAGCATTAAAAAGAACTTTATACGTACACTTAACCAAGATTTGATTTTTTTAGCATGGTCTCATGTGGTTTGGCAGTTCCTGTGTGAGGGCTGAGACATTGTGGTGTGATTGTGAAAGATGAAAGTTTCCTACCTTGGTGATGGATGGAAACTTAGATGACAGAGGAAGAAAATGCATGCTGAACACATGTTTGATTGCTTTCCCAGAATAATGGCCTTTTTTCAATTCATATTTTGTTTGGCTTACCTGTCCTGCAGTACTGCAATAAGTAAAAGGCTGCATTGCTCCAGGACAGAAGAGTTTGAAGGCAAATATACTGATGGTCTCCCTTTTCCAAGCTTCTACCTTGATATTTGATGATGAGTTTCATAAAAGTCTTTCATTTACCAAGACAGTGCATATGTTAACAAAGATATCAGGTCTGTACAATAATGACTATTATGATTATCAATGATATGTCTCCATTGAGTTTTTGTGCTTCATGTTCTGTCGGTATATGTGTTAGGCATGTACATTTGCATGTGAGGTCATTTTTAAATAGTTAATGTGTCTGAAACGTCATCTAAGCTTGAAGAAAGACATGCTCTGTAAGGTCTAGATATTGTCTTGCTATTTGTGTGTGTGTGTGTGTGTATGTATGTAATGGTTGTTCAGGATATAGAAACGATTCGAAAGAGTGAAAATATCATGTGATGTAATGCAGTCTGCCAATGGAAGAAGCCCCAAGAGTGCAAGTGACTTGCAGCATGGATGAGATCTTGTTTGAAAGGTTCAGGATTGGGCATCCCAAAACATCCTAAAGTTTTATTCAGAGATTGCACACAGATTATTACATTACTTTTTAAACAAGTATTTTGTATTCAGAGCCTTTGACTTGGCTATTGCATGTAGGTCCTGATTCTGTTAATGAGGTTTTTGTTTTCCATTTATGTTGCATTATGTTTTTCCACTTTTTATCAAACCCTGACATAATTTTAGGACAGTCGACTCTGCTGAATTGCATTCCTCTTAATCGGCACTTTCACTTTGTCCTAACAATTTTTGATAACACATTATTGTAGTGTCCATGTGAACATTTTCTGGATAATCACAACACCTTTCATTGGCAATTTAACCATATTCCTGGGGGATTGCAGTTGAGTGGAATGGACTGCAATTCAAATATTGTGGTGCCCAGCAGCTCTGACAATGTAGCTTTTTCATTGTTATTATACACTTGTTACATTACACACATTCATGTTTATTTGCGGTAGAATATAAAACTGGAATAGAGCACTCTTCATTCTGATTTTTCTGTCAAGATTTTGCATTTTGGTAGAAAATTATTGGTATATGAAGCTGTACCAGAAGGTTGTTAATTTTGTCCTGTCCTAACATACACCAGATAACTTTCATGTCTTTACTACAACAGACATATTGCTCTTAAATTTTGTCTTATAGGTAAATTGTGTTCCTTGGCTTGATAGATAATAATTTTTTCACATCATCCTTGAGCCAAACACACTTTTTGGCATCACCATTTTTGTTCCTGTGGTGAATGTAATGATGGATAAAGTATGTCAACTATTCTAATGTGCTAAATGACACAAGAAACAATGCAAAGCATGTAAGTAAAGCATATGTCATACAATTCTATGTACTTTGTGTAAAAAAAAAAATTATGGAGTTGTAGGTGCTCCTATAGTGAAAACATAAAATAACTTTCTGTGTACACAGTGATATGACAAAGTCAAAGTGCTTCTGGTGCAGCATCATATATATAGTACAATGAGTATAATGATTATGTTATTATCATAAGAAATCCAAGGCTGCTGTAACTTACAGATAAAAAAATTATCTGTTACAGATATCACACTGCAATCAGTTTAGTGTAAAAGATTTGAATCTTCTGTTTGAAGATTTGAATTTGAAAAGATATGCTATAGTTGAAGACAAATGGCAGAATCAGTAGCCAGAGTTAGAAAATGATGGTTCAACTTCGGGCCAGGAGAAAGAGGGAATCAGAGTTTGTTATGTAAGGAAGGAATTCAGATAAGAATGAATGAGTTAAGCCTGGGATTATGAATAAAGACGTACAGAACAAGCTGTCCTGTACTTTTATTTATGTGTTTGATTCATGGTGGAAGGGGAGAGGAGAAGAGAGAGAAAGCACCTTTTATGTGAAACAGCCTCAAGTTCTCAGAGTCTTGTTCAAATGAAGTCCTCATGCATAATAAAGTTTGTTAAAGGCAGGATATGTGTTTCTCAGCTAGTTCTATTTATGTCAAGGCATGCTAAGCTTCCTTTATAAAGGATTTGTCATTGCAGAGCATTTTATCCAAACTGCTAAAGTCCAGTTTCATTGAAAATTGAAACAGTCATGTTTTCAGCAAGGCAAATCTTTATTGATTCCTTCAAAGCAAGATTGAGCTTGATATTTGGATTCCTTCAAGAGATGTGACTTTTTAAATTTTAATATATTTGTTATTTGCTGTTACCTTTACATATTTCCCGTTATCTCCAAAGCATGCAGAGCGGACTCAACAAGACAAGAAAAAAAAAAAAAAACCTCAGCAATTGCTTTTCAGCATGAGATACCTGTGGTTGCATATTGTAGTGTTTGCTCTTTTGTGTATGATTGACTTTTCTTGTGTGTAGTATGTAAAGGAGTTTGCAGCATGGACATGTGACAGCATAATCTTTGTAGGAGAGGTGTTATCTGTTTTGGAGGGAAGCATAGCAGAGTGATATGCACGGCATACTAGTAGAGCTAGCAGGCAGCACAGAGATGTAGATGATTTTGTTTTTTTCCTTCATGTAGTCTGCCCTTGGTAATTTTGGGAAGGAAGGAATTGAACACGGATAAATTTCAAGGTCACTGAAGTATCAAATGTTACCCTGTTTCAGATCAAACTGAAATGTAGTATAAACCATGGCCTCATGCCCTGCAGTTAAGCTGATCACATGGTTAGCATGGCTGTTTGTTTTTGTTTTATCTTAGACGACCTCATCTTTTTATTGAAGAATATTCTTAAGATTGTCCTTGCTGATCAACATGATAATATGATTTGAAGAGTGATCATGTGATAACAGCTTTACTGCATTTGTTTTATCATGCGTATTTGTCTTGGGCAATGAAGACCAAGAGGATGAAACAAAAAGTAGTATCACATGTTGTTTAACATAAAGGATCAAGTCTGTTTCTGGTCTTTAATGACTAAGAGGCTGTGTTGCTCTGTGAGTGTATGATCTCGTTTTCTATCTGATGCCTGAGCCTGAGTGCGTGTAAACTGATTATATATAATATTATGGTGAATATGACAACTTCCCATCCCTTAGTTCACAGACAGCAAAATCTCTCTTGCTGCTGGTTTACCTTGTGATATTAGACTAGCTCTGCATTTTATCTTGCTTTTTACTGTGTTTCTTCATTCATACATTTATCATCTTATGCCCTGACACCCTTGTCATAGGGTGAAACGGGCCGCGTGGGCTATCTGGTCTGAGGGACATGGCATTCATGGTTTTTGCTTTGACATTTTCTGCTTTCTCAACTTGTGGCTTCATACTCATGATCAGGGGGCTGTTAAGCCACCTGGGAACAACCTCGGGTGAATAATAAGGTTGCAGCAAAGCAGGACTACCCAGCGAGTTGTCGCAATGTTTGTTTTTACTTTGAGACAGGAGACTCATGTACAGAGAGTATCAAAAGAAAAGAAAAAGGTTTTTGAGAGAAGAGAGGATTTTTCAGAGGAAGATACCCCTTGTCAACCAAGTTCTACGGGCCTTTTACTGGCAGGGTTGGGCAGAACTGCGGTCATATGAATGCAGTTCGTGAACTTACGTTCAGTTCACGTGAACTTAATCTGAGCTTACTAGCTGTTTTGGACGAACTGATCTAGATATGAATGGCATGTATTTTGGGTACTTACTTGATCTGAAGTTTTAATTTTTTACCTAAATTTCATTCAGTCCATATCTATTTCAAAAATCAGAATTGAATTGCTGATATCCAAAACCAAGGGGAACTAATCTGATATGAAAAACTACTTGATTTCAACTAACTTTTTTGGATGAACTAGCCCAACCCTAGTCACTAGAAAGGTGAACAGCAGGGGTAGTCAGATCTCTTTGTTTTCAGGGCAAGGGATGGTGCTAGGAAGTTAAAAGACCAGAGCATATGAATTTCATGAGTTCTTTCACAAGGAAGGGTAATCATGAGTTTGTGCAATCAGGACTAAGGAGGGTTATAGAAAGTAAAAGAGCTGGAACATCAGTGATGACAGAGTTATCTTTCTTTGAGATCATCCGTCTGTTTTGCTCTGTTAGCAAAAAGGGTCTTGCACTGTTTATAAAGGGCATGGAGGGTGCAAAATATTTAGAAAGGGCTAGAACACCTGATGATATGAATATCTTTTTCTGAGGTCATCATTTGTTTTGCTGCGCCTGATAAGGGCCATACATTATTAGTTTGTGGAGAGTTAGGAGGTTGCAAGCAGTTCTGCTCTGCCAGTGGAGTTTCTCATATTGTGAATTTGTAGAGGTTGTGTTTAGAGTTGCTAGTTGAGAAAGCAGAATGCCTATCATAAGCCTTACTCTTTATGGCATTGTGTATACAAGAGTGATGGATGGATGGACGGATGCATCATTTTGAGATGACTGGAGTGAAACTTTAGCTGTGTCAATATGTGCATAGATTACATTGTGTCAGTTGATACTACTATTGATTTAAGGATGTTGCTTCATGATATTTTTTGTCCATCGAGAGCTTCACTTGTATAGGTGCTACAGAATTTTGTGTTTGCTACAGTGCTATTGCGTTTTCGACATCATGCTAGCATAGTCATTTGTTTGACTGTGAAATGATATGATTATATGCCACATTTGTGTTGAAGGGGAGGGAAAAGGGGGAGACTGATAGGTAAAGGAGTTATGAATGCAGTAGTGGCAAGTGAAGACTCTAAAAGAAAAAAACTCAGGTTATAAAGTAGGAATTTCATTATTATATCCCTTAGCTGCAGTATCGGGTGCCACCACCCCACCCCTTGTGAAAGATTTAGCCATGTGAATCCGCAAAAAAATATGTTTGAAGCCCAGGACCAACTGAAATGTTAGATCAACTAAGAACACACACACATACACACACACACACAAAAAATGAGTTTCTTCTGATTTTATCAGATGAAGTCATTTTGATTCTTCCTTTGGATATCTCTGTTTGGAATTAAAACAGATCCAAGGCCAGAATGTTGCCTAAACATCTAAGGCATTAGCATTTAAAAATACTTTTATTGGTCTTGTAGGGTAAATATTATTTTGTTTTTCTTTTTTGAAGTCCCCCAGCAGGGCAGTTTGCTTTTTAGGGCTAAACATCGGCAAATAACCAACCAAATGAGCCAGTTGCAGGTCAGGCATGCACAGAACTGACCACATGGGTTTTACTTGGATTTAGTCTGCAATCTTTATTTGTTTGTCTTGGTATGGAATTTTTGTTTTCCTTTACATATTTGGTGCTTAATGACCTATTCAAGTTTGTAGATAAACACTGACCACTGTGAGCATAGAGGCACTTTCTGCGAAAAATTTTCGTCAAAATATGAGTCACTTCATTTATTTCTTGTCACAAATCTAAAACTTTTTCTCATATGAACTTATATAATGCATTTGATATTGAAGTCCAATCCTTCAGTGTGCCATCATTGTACCTGATCAAAGAGGACCATCAAACACCATTTAATTTTGAGTGCCCGACTTCAATGATATAAGGGCCTAGTGTATTCTTCCAGGACCCAACCATTTGAGTACTCTTTTGTAGCACACAGTACCAGTACCACTTAGAACACCACTAGAAAACACCTGCAAAATGTTTTCATAGGGCTTTGAGCCAAAGGCCAAATTACATACGATGCTGGATCAATAAAGAAGGAAGGGAAAAATTTAAGATTGCTGTGAATTGTTAGCATGAGTTTGGTTCAGATAAATATGACACACTTGTTTAAGGAAATGCAGCGTATATTTTTCATATTATATCATCATCCTCTTGATAAAAAAGTAAAAAAATAAAATCTTTCACAACACATAGGCTCAAGATTTGACATGGCTGATGCAGTGATGTGGTTTTATGCTCTCAGCTGGGGACAAGTGCATCAGTCATCTTCCACACAAAGCTTTTTGTCTGCAACTTTTTAATGATAGAATTCATGTGATATGTTTTCATTTGAAACCCCTCTTCCATTCAGTGTTCATTATAACCTACAGATCTGCCATTTTATGAAAAACCGCATATGCAAAAAAAGGTCTTATTCAGCTTGTGGAGCTTTTGTATAGGACTTAATATTATCTATCTTTTCACCTATTCTCTGATGTTTGGTTTCCAAGACAGGCAGTCATATGCACCATCAATAAAATTAGGTTAACGGAAAAGATTTTTGCGTCACCTGTAAAGTTATAATTTTGTTGCATATGTTCTTATTCTATAAAATGGCAGAGATGATGGCATGTGCAGTTGGCGTTGGTAGATTAAAATTGTATGATGATGAAAGTATGCCTCACAAACCCGTTTCACGCTTGATGCTTTCACATTTCTTTGGGTCGAGGATATTTTCAGTTGACAAGTAATGCTGGCAAAGGTGGCTAGAATGCTGGAAATAGCCATTATTTACATGGTCTGCCGTGGTTTAGTACAGTGCAATCTGTACAGTACTCTGTCACTTTGCTGTTCCTTCATTGAAAAAGGACTTCTTGATTTCAGATGTTACACACAGTAGAGTTCACTACCAGAAAACTTAGTTAACTCGAACAAAAAGAAAATCCTTATCGTAAGGCCTTCTTTATTCATAATAAAATATTTTCAGTGGCATTGCTCTTTTATAGTTCCTAGGGAGTTGAGATGGTTTTTAAAATATATAGCCTTCTGGAGAAATAATTATGTTAGTTGTGAGATATTTAGACCTCATAATTATTGTGACTATTGGTATACCCAGCTCTCATGAGATATTGAATTCGCCCGTAACAGTTTTAGCAGTTTCACCACTTTGAAGAATAACATTTAAACAAAATGGAGTTTTGTCCAAAGTTGACAGAGTGTGTGTGCATTTGTATGTTAGTGCATGTGGGAATTAAAGAAGTTGGTTGTAGCTGTACCAAAGCATATTAATGGCTGTTGATCTGTTAAAATGATGATCGATTATATAATGATGTATTTTTTTTTGTGTTGCTATTCTTTCCCTGTTGTTCCGGATTGTTTTTAAATAAGCATATGTCCAACAAATAAAATAAAGTTGTTAAAGAGCAAACTTTCCTTGTGTCTGTGTAATTTCCTGCATGAGAGTTTCTTTTGTGTGAAGCTAGGGTCATTCCATGACTGACCCATCCACCGACTGACCGACAAGCATAATCTTCTAGTGCTAACCAACAAGCCAAATTCAGCCTACCAACCAACCAACCAACCAACCAACCAACCAACCAACCAACCAACCAACAACCATACCAACAACTATACCATCCATTCAACAAACCAATTCATACCCACCCAGCAACACTACCAACCGCCAACCAACCAACCAACCAACCAGCCAACCAACCAATTAATCAACCAACCAGCCAACCAACCAGTCTTATCATTAACCAACCAAAAAACCAGCCAGCCAGCCACCAACTAACCAACCAATCATCAGCAGCTATCCGACCTGCCAACCAACAATCAACCAACCAGCTAACCAACCAACCATTCAACCAACCTACCTACCTACTTTCCTAAAAAAAGCAGTTGCCAGGATAGATGGCCTCCAGACGCAGGTTAATATTTTCTTTAGTCAAGACAAGAGGAAACCCTTTCTTTTCTGGCTGGACTCCAAATTAACGTACTTGTCACAGCTTGGGCTGCCGCTTGACATATTTAACAGACAAAAGACTCTGAACAAGACAACCGTTTAACCGCCCCACAAGACTTAAAAAGAGAACCAGCCTGCAAAATGAGTGTACTTAACTAGACAGGAGAACTCTCTAATCTTATTGTGAACAGTTAAACCCTTGAATACCTCTTTCAAAAATTCCAGGGTAGCCTATTGGCTGTCGTCTCACACAATATATATTTTTTTCACACGTTTTATAATAATTGGCATACATGAAAAGGTTATATTTGTAAAAGTAATGGCGATATCAATATTAAGTATAGGAACTATAAACAGCCATCCCTGAAACCTAACAGCTTTTACAGAGGTTTTGCGATAAACAGATTCTCGTTGATATATTATTATATAGCCTTGACATGTTGCTTTATGTCTAACAGAGGAGGTGTGTGGGTTTCATTTATTTTGCCTAATATAGAAACACGTAAGTTGTTCTGAAATGAATATTCGGTGACTGCCGTGAACAGGGGCGTAGCAAGGATGATTTTTGTTTTGGTAATTTGGCATTTTTTTTTTTTTTGTTTATGTAGGGGTCGATGGGAAAGCGGCATAATGGGGAAATGTTGCATATTAGATTTGCGGCTTTTTTTCGATTGCATCAGATATTTCCCTCCTCTACTAGAACATAAATTAATATCGATTGCTGTCTGAAACCATCAATGCTTATGCACATGTTAAAAGAAAATAATTGCGATGTTTCTATCAAGACCGGCAGTTTCACATTACTAATAATACTATAAACTGCCAATGTAAAATAAAAATAAAGTTATCACTAAGCAGCGATCTAGGCAACGATGACATCAGTCAGTTAAATACACTATGGCGAGTCGCTTTTCATTTACATATTGATTTTTAAAAAGCTGAAGTATTAAGATCTCCTTTCTCTTGCGATATTTAAAAAATGCAATGAGTAGTTTAGCGATTTTAGAAATGATTCCCATCGAACAAAGCAAATTTAAGCTTTTTTCATCAGGAGCTCTGCAATGTTCGAATGTTTTCGTGACTGTCCAGGCTTTTTTTTTCCTCTAGCCGGAACCAAATAGTGTAAGAAAAAAGAGCCAAGTAAAAAAAATAAAGTAAAACCATTATATGGAAAGGGCCGACTGGTGTCAAAATTTGATACAACACCAAAAACCCCCAAAAAAACTTCGAACTATGGACTAGATACACGTAGGTATTGTAGTTATCATTATACGTAGGTATTATAAGCCTTTTTACACACATTAGGGCGAGTTAGGAAATTATTGTCAAAGGAAAATATTCTTGAGATCGTTCTTGGATTCGTTTTCATTGGCAATTATGACATAATCTCGATGAAATACCAAATAATTTGTGAGCAGTATAAGTGCTGTTTGCAGAAAAATTCATACGTTTAACTTAATTCCGTTAGAACTAACAAAGAACCAAACAGTTAGTCAATTAGTGGGGAGTCAATGGTTTTTAATAAATCAAACATGTGGTATTTTTGGCAACCCTGGTAAGGGAACCAGCCTCTCGTCGGCGAAAGAAAAAACTTGTGAAAGAATCTTGCGTAAAAAGAAACAATAAAGACCGCCACTGGGTAAGCAAATTTATCTCCCAGGTTATTCGCCACCTTTTTAAAAAAGTTTCTCTCTATACATTGTCATGTCTTTGGATGCTTTGCACTGTGGCTATGCGAGCACTGAATCTGTGTGATAGTGTGTAGGCTTTCAGATTATCGGCCAGAAAAAGTAGCTAACATTGGCAAAATCGTATTGCCACCCTTTGGAAAATGGCTCATAGGTGAAGAAGGACAAAGGGTTACGAGTTTACTTTTAGAAAATATTGAATATTATTTAAATTATATTAGACAAATACATAACATGTTGGTGATCTCACATTCATAGATTACATGAACGTTACGCCCCTGGCCGTGAACAGTACTTTGAAAACATCTGACAAAAATACCTTTTTTTGTTTGTTTTGTTATCGGTATTATCAAATTCTATTCAAGTGTTTGTAAAACCTAAAGGTTACAGACTCCCAACTGGATGGAAATAGAGTGTTACCATATGCCTTAGGATGGTAGTAAAAAGACTCTGTCTGTCTGTCTGTCTGTCTGTCTGTCTGTCTGTCTGTCTGTCTGTCTGTCTGTCTGTGTGTGTGTGGGGGGGGGGGGGGGGGGGGNGGGCCCTCAGGAGGGGGTGTGAGTCAGGGAGGCGTGGGGGAATTGACGGGCTGGCTTAATTCATAAATCCACCGTTTGAGATTCTTTTACTGAAACATACAGTGTTGAATATCATAATATTAGACAGTCGAGCTCTCATGCAAATGTCAATTCTACGGGCGCGCGAAGCTGCAATCTTCTCTGACACTATGCTTCAAATCTTGACCATTTTAACAGTGTTGAAAGTAGGTTCCTTACAAGCAGAGCTTATGACACTGAGGCTCTACACATGTTAATGTCTTCTACACCCTCTAAATAATTCCTGAAATGTTTGCCTGTATTTTGAACTCATTCTATAATAGAGAAAGATATTGGCACTGGAGTTTATGGCTTCACACAGGAACCCGAATGACCACATTACCACGAAAATATTGCAGTATTTCCCAGTGACGCTGACTTCTGGCTCGGAAAATGTCACCATGGCAAAGATAGCCGCAGGTGTGTACATAGTTATAAGGATTCCAGAGATCAGCACGGTCATCTTGATCGCTTTCTTGTCTTTAACGGAAGTAAGTTCCGCTTGCTTGGTTGATATTGACATTGCTCGCCATCTTGATTTTTGTGTCAGCTTCACTGCCAAAATAACGGTGAAAGCAACCACAGCTCCAAACGCCATCATCGCTAGAGCAGCGTGCAGGAAGAAAGAGATACCCGCCATTTTGACTCGATCACCTTTAAACTTCAAACCCAGAAGAGTTCTATTTCTGACTGGGTTGTACTTCCAACCATAATAGGCCGTCGAGTACTCAGGTACCAGTGTTAGTAAGTTTATGATGAATATGAAGCTTAAGATGACAGCGGCTCTCTTCGGTGTAATGATTTTCTTCACTTTCAGCGGTGCTGCTATGCACAGACATCTTTCAGCTGTGATGTAGGCAGTGACCCAGCCTGTGATTCGACTGAAACATGTATGAGGCCACGCGGCAGTAAGATGTGAGATCTCGATGGCATCTATGGGTACTTTAGATCGCACAAAGAGAGGATTTACGCATATGTCGTGCCACTGAAGTGTGATCAAACTGCAGAGATCAGAAATGGCTAGTCCGAAAAAGCTGATGTTCATCGTGTTGTCGAAGCCTTGTTTGAAAAAGATGATAATGTTAATGACGTTTGTAACTATCCCAAATAAGCTGACAAGGCTGCATAGGAAGACATAATTTACAACTTCGAACAATTCCCTTGTCCGGTCACTCACGATCTGCCCAACTCCTGGAGATGAAGTGGTTGGGTGTCCCAAAGCACTGCGATTTAATGCGATTTCTCCACTTATATCCATAGTGGCATACATCTAAACTGGCCAAGATGGACCGGAATGGTTGAAACAAGGCGCATCGAGTCTTTGGTTGAAATCGGCATCAAGTCCTCGAATTGAACAATTCAATGGAACAAATTGAGCAGTGGACGGATCAGATCCAACACAGTAACAAAAATCCTTTTTTTTTTTTTTTGGAGGAGGATGCAGGTTGGTTCCTAGATTTGTAAGCCACACTGCGAAATATTTTTGTCAGCTTTTCATGGTTTTATAAAATAAATGTAAAGATTCAAGCTTTATTCACTGTGATATGGCTGGGTGTCGCCCGAGTAAACGAAGGCTTTTCATAATCATAGCTTTTCGTTTCGTGTTTCCCAGAACGAAACTTCAGTGAAAGACAATACTTCAAGCAGTCTTTTGTTGTTATTGTTGGTGAAATCTCAGTGGTTGCCTAAAATTACGAAAGGAGTCTAAATCATTTCGGAATATCTTGTAAATGACTGTAAAGAAAAAGGACTATTGGCTCAAAGAGGCTTTTTGGAGTGGGCTCCCGGAACTTGTGTGCCAAAAAGATCACACAACAAGCGATGTTTAATCTCTCTGTTATATAAGCAGAGTTTTCGTAAAACCTTTTTCAAGTTTGAAGGTTGTTTTAACTGTGCTCCTATTCACGATGGCCTTTACAATTTCAGTATAAATTTTTTTTGTCCATAATGTCATTAATGTTTTCAATATTCTATTAAAAGGGATTTTCATAAAACCCAATCTCCATCGCTGCCTTCGCATTTACTACGCTACAGTTATTTGCTAGGTACTGAGAAAGACCAACAAAGAGGGGACAGAAATCTCTAAAGACCTCATGAGAAATTGAAAATCACCTCTCATAGATACAAAAGACAAATACTAAAAAGCAATAATAACATACAAACGAATTCCTATTTCTACCTTATTGCTTAATAGTTATTTGCTAGATACAATAATGATTGTTCAAGAGAAGGTAGATCCCGGGGAAACTAACGATCACTTGCCATCAATCTAAGGTAGAAATGATTTTTGGATTTCCGACATGACATTGTCACAGTGTGGCCAAAAATACTCTCATTTTTAAAATGTGTAATATGACAGTAGAAGTTTTGCCTATGTAATACGTATATAATGAATAGATCATAAGCGAAATTTCAATAAACACTGCCGTTACTTTTACATTATTTGAAGATGTGAAGCGGGTTATAGCATTGGTGTTGTGGATTTTCCCCTTTCACAATTACGCCTGTCAAAAAAAGGTGCTTAGCTGCACTTCCCAAAGCCCAAATGATGCAAAGTGGCATCGACCATGTGTCAGGTTTGTGTCAGGTTAATGTGGTGCATTATTCGAAAATTATAGCAGGAAAGAGGAATTTTCAGATCTAAACTCATCCATTAAAATGTGCTGACATGTTCTTAATCACGACACCTACGGCGCTATTATAACCACGGCAGATCCATAGCCTAACTGATGTCATGAGACCAACTCGACCTTCAGTTTCTGGGTCATGATATTATCGCCCTTTTTTCACGACAAGATAATGACCAGAAATTTTCCGGCAGTGATGGTAAATAATGAAGCAATCTTCATAAATATCTGTTTGTTTACTTGTTTCTTGGTGTTATTAAAGTCATCTTGAGCGTTTTGTTTCTTCCGTCATCACAAATATCTGACGGCATTCTGCATTCTTTCCTCGGAATCTGGCAAAAAGCGATAGTTTCATTAAGTTCTTGAGTACGATTTCAGAGGAGCATTTGATGACAGAAGGTAATATGTGTTTACATATATAAATAGTTATAAGCATTTTTATCAGGTTTAAATGATCTTCTTTTGACGTAATCTTCCATCACTAGATTGCACGGTTTTGTGATGGGACGACTATCTGACACGATCGTTATTCAACAACTTCCCCCTTTTTCCTCCATCTCTGTCCAGGAATATAGTTCAAAAGGGCTTCCATGTCTAATTTCTTTGCAAACCTCTGTTCTTTTCATATTACAAAGAGGTATCAAGCGTCGCTACTTACCTACCTATGCACGTATCTTCGTCACCACATTAGGAATTGTTAACGTGTTAATTTTCAGAACTATATACAAGCTGTCGCACACAACGAAGATCTATGACAGATCAGCTGAGAGAGAGAGAGAGAGAGAGAGAGAGAGAGAGAGAGAGAGAGAGAGAGAGAGAGAAAGAGAGAGAGAGAGAGCCATAAGAGTATGTCGGCATCTAACCTTTTGGAAACGTTCGTGTTTCCTGACAACCACCTGGCAATCATGACGTCATTATGTCAAGCTTTTGGCAGATCTTTGAGAGGGACCTCATCGTTAGCCGCTTTTTTTTTGCTTTAAGTTTAATATGATGACGTTGTGGTTGTCGGGTAAAACAACAATTTCGGACAAGTGAATCAGTGGGAGCTACAATATTGGCATCATCACTCAAGTTAAATATATGAAGACAGTGACAGTGAAAAACCACTTCGTAACCAGGTTGTAAATACATGTGGACAATGGATAGAAATTTTAACATTTTCATTCTGCTTCTGTGTACTTGACCAGATATTGATATCCAGCTCGAAGATCAATATTCATCTCCTCGCTGTGAATAGGGTTAGCAAAAGCACGTGGAAGCGAGGTCCGGTGCACAGTGAACTCTTAAAAGTAGAAAGATTCAACCGACTGAGAATATAGCCTGAATGACTCGTGCCGTCTGTTGTAACAGTATGACCTAAACTAGGTCCGCCTACAGATGACAAAGAGAAAGCGTTGAGAGTATCTCTGGTATCCAAGGCTTGCCATTGTTCAGGTCCAATACACAGTTATTATATTATATTATATTATATTATATTATATTATATTATATTATATTATATTATATTAGACCTATATTATAGCAATGAACAATAACTGGAATGTGTCTTATTGAATTTGATCAGCGCCACAAAAAAAAGGGGGGGGGGTGGGGCACGTGAAAGCTGCGACCATCACTAATAGTTATCATTGGATGTTGTGAAGGTAAGGATTCGCAGTTAAAAATACCGCGATTTGCGCAGAATTGTGCCAAACCTAAAATGCACCATGAAAGAACATTCTTTGTCTATGTCTATGAATATAAACAAGGAACACATGACGGTAAACGCCATTTTTGTTTGCCTTCGTCATTTGACCACGGAATGGTCACTTTCTGGGCTGTTCCATCAAGTATACTGTACTGTCGTTATAGGCAACATGGACCGTCAAAGTGCTCAATGTACCAAAAATAACCCAATCTATCACATGATTATTATGCAAATTGTGTTCAGATCAAGTTTTGCGCCGTCTGGCGAGGTCAGATAGTCAATCAATGAGAATGCTCAAAACAAACATGTTTGTCACTCATTCTTACTCCATTCCTAGAAGTATTTATAGGGGAGACGGGGAACAAGCAACTACGAAAATGTGCCATTTGCAAAAAAATTGATTCCACGACAAATAAGTCAGTGGCCAAGTGATCTAGGAACCAAGTGATCCGAGGTGAGATAATATCAACTTATATTTGTACGGCACTTGTTGTTTAGGAAGGTTACTAAATAATGATTAGACCAGGTAGGTCGACCAGCCAAATGACCTTACAATCTAGTGAGGCATGACTGCCTTGCGATTAGTGCATAATATGGAATTGAGAAAGTTGCTATATCATCTGGTGTGCCGGGAAATAACACTTTGTGGTCGCAGGTGATGAATATAATATTATTGTTTCCTATACCACAAAGAAAGAAACTTTCTTGAGTTTTACCCATCTGACAGCCTTCCAAGGACAATTTTAGGAAGATCATACTATATGAGTATTACTGACGTCATGATCAGAACATCAAAGTATTTCAGGAAACTTTGCAGGTAAACAGAAAAACAATATTAGTCAAAGAACTCTATACAAAATAAGAGAATAAAGCTCTTGTTTGCTGCTGGTGTTTTTTATTGGTTGTAGCTTGATCGATCAGTTAATATATTGATTGATTGTTTGATTTGGTTGGTTGATTGGTTGATTGGTTGGCTGGTTAGCTGATTGGTGGTTGGTTTCTTTCTTTCTTGGTTAGTTGGTTGGTTAGTTGGTTGATTGTTTGCTTGCTTGTTGGTTGGTTGGTTGGTTGATTGGTTGGTTGGTTGGTTGGTTGGTTGGTTTTACCCCCCTCCCCTCTCTCCCCCCACCAAAACACAAACAAAATTTCCAAACACATACATGTAAATCTACCACGTTCATCTCATTTGCTCATGAGTATAAATTTTACCTATGTACAAGTCTGCGCTTTACTCAGTCTACCCTGCTAGTTTTGTTTTTTTTTTAATATTGATGTGCATATTAATGAACAAACAAGTATAACAATTTCATCATCAAATTAAATTATAAAAACAGAAAAATGAGTTCTCTCGTCACATACTATTCCAAGATGGTCCCCATTGTGCATATACGTTATAGTTGCCTACGGCGGCGTTTTATGCTGTAGGGACATGTCACACCTTACCAGCTGTCAGAACTTTACTTGCCTTGAAGGATATGTGAAATGTCCAGGGTCGCATTATATTCTTGACGCTAGCATGGATTGCCCATTGGAAGAAGACGAGAAGAATGTGGAATCTACCGGATGTAAGGTAAACTTTGCCTGTTGGGATAGTAAGATTTGCCTTCACCCTGACCTAGTTTGAGATGAAAGTGTTCAATGTCCATCAGGTGACGACGAGCTGGACTGCAATGTGAAATGTCTTCATGGTTTCCCCTGTATCGGTGGAACTGTCATTGTAGATCATGGCTTTGACATGTCTAAACAACTGACCAGTCTATTCTTTATCAATCCTTCAACACGATACCTAGAGCTGTCAGGAGTGGATCTGTCCAAAGACTTCAAGTATGAAGATCGCGGTCAGTTTTATCATCTAATAGACCTTCACTTATCCAGGTGTAAACTTCGGGACGCTTCTGGTGAGTTTGTAACAGACATTCATGGCTTGAGGACTGCGTATCTGGTGGACTTAAACTACAATCTCATCACCGAAATCACAGAGCACAGTATGTTCTCGTACATGCTCAGTCTCCACATCCTAGATCTGTCTCACAACAAGCTTTTAAAGGTTTTGTCTCCCAATGGGCCTCAAGAGTTCTCAGTAGCAACCAGTCTGGAAGATCTTGATTTTTCAGATACAGCCATCACTCACATAAACCAGACATTACTACAAGGACTGACCCAAATAAACAAACCGGATCTTAGTCGGACGAACATTGAACAGATCGCAGACAACACTTTCCCTGAGAACTTCACTCTTTCAATACCTGATCTTTATGAGGTGCCTCTTTAGGAAATTCATCTAGATTCTATCAAAACAAAAATCTGACTATCTAAACAAATTTATACACGGACAGCTACAAACTGTGTTGCTCTCAGTTCAGAGGTCCGGGTATTCCCGAACATACATGTCACGCGTTCATGATGCTATCTCTTCCTGGCTTGATCTTGTGATGGACGAGACACAGCGGGTACTTCTATGGTTGGCAGGGATACTTACCTTGCTGGCCAATATTATCGTCTTAATCTACAAGATCGAGTTTGATACAGAAGTTCTGAAAAAGCCCTATGGATTGTTCGATACCAGTCTGAACATGGCTGGGTATCTATCTTGTTATCATTGCTGGAACAGGCATGCATTACAGGGGCGGCTACGTTTTGCATGAGAAAACCTGGAGACATAGTTCACTGTGTAAGATTGCAGGATTTTTGTTCACACTCTCGAGTGAAACTTCAGTTTTTTTCATCTTCCTGGTCATATTCGACCGATTCTTGAACATTAGATTTCCACACAGGATTTCCGAAGTTGGTAGTGTTGTCTGCTGTGCAGCAGCCTGGTGTGTGGCTTCATACTGGCTTTGATTCCAGTGCTACCAACGTTCTCAGACTGGACAATATATTCCTCCAATGGAATGTATCTAGGTCTACCACTGACCCAGTGGATGAGGATACTCAGTGGCGGTTTTCATCCTTCTGAATTTCATTATGATCCTGGCAATTGCCTGTGGTCAGTATCTCATCTACAAGGCTGTCTCTGCAAACAAGATGACGGAAGAAGCAGTGGCACATAACAGTGCCAGATGGGCTCAGGACATAATGTTTGCCAAGCAGCTGTCGTTGGTGGCATTGTCAGGTTTCCTTTGTTGGTTTCCTATATGATTCATGGGCTTGCTGGCTCACGAGATTTCAAAAAACACCTACACCTGGTCGGCCGTGCGGGTCCTTCCCATCAACCCTGCTATAAATTCGGTGCTATGCACCATGCCAATTTTACCAGGCAAGTGGGAAAACTTTAAGAAAGGGAACTTCAAAAGCACTGGCAGCACTATCTGTGTAATGAGAGCTTGCGCATTAACAATGTGATCTTTTACCAGCGTAAAACTTACATTAACTCTGTATGTTGAACGCTACAACGCGTGCATTCATCACCGATGCGCCAGCGTAATTCGTGTGATGGGAAGAGCTCCCATCGCTAATGCGTAAGCTCTGTGCATCTTCTTTTTACATCTTTCTAACTACAAACTGTATATTCCACCTACGCTGCACTCAACGCACATTGAGGTAAATCAAGATTTAATAATGATGCTTAACGCAACGGTGATCTCTGAGTGAGCCACAAAAGTTTTTTTATCGATATTTTTAATAGCTGACTCCCACTTTCTATTTACTTGGCAGCTCTGTTTTCCAATCACAACACTTGTTTAATAACAATCTGTCATTACTCAACCATTCACGCTTTCGAGCAGCACTCTTAAGTCATTGCAAGTACAGGATTGTTCCCCTGGTTGACTGATTGGGGAATGTGAATTTGCCTGGCTTACAAATTATTAGTAAGTCACCAGCCGGAATATTCGATGGCGTGTATTTGTTCTACATGTTGTCTTATTCCTCTTCAATTGTCTCTAACAAGCATCTCATCTATAATACATAGTCATGTTGGAAAGCAGAACATCATAATACTTTAGTAGAATGCTTTTCGTGCTGAAGACATCGGCGTAACCACACAGTTATCGCTTGTCGTATTGCTGTTCTACTAAACACGTAAGTGGTCTAGCTAGACCTACATACAGTAATTATTTTAATCTTTACCATCGAAAATAGTTCTGGCCCTGAAAACTGAAACTGTCATGTCGCTGTTTGCTGCATCTTGTTGAATGAGTTTTTATGTCTCTTCCGGAGCCAGATACACAGATTTTAGGCTCGTATAAGAAGCTCTTGGCTCCCAAAATGTTGGACTGGTTCTCTGGCTCTTTGTCTTATCATCCCAGCAACTCTCCCTCTTCCCAACTTCAATTTCATGGTTTTGAATGGCGTCATCCTTTGAGATACAGTACCACTGTCAAGGCACAGTGATAATACTTGTATAGTCAACATCGCCAGACTACAGTAACACCGATAATAAAAAATAATAACAAAGACACAATAGTGTAATAACAATGACAACAAGAGAGAACAAAAGAAAATGATCACAGACCAAAATAGCAATGACAACAAATGATAGCAAGGATGACATATACTCCAACAGTAATCACAACAACACAGTTTAATAACAACATAATCACGACTATAATATCAATGACAGCAAACCATAACAAGGAGGACAAGCATTCTAACAACAATAACAAAACAGGATAATAATCACAGACCATAACACCAGTGACAAGACTAATTACAATAACAACAGAGGATAATAACAATATAATCACAGACCATAACAAAGGTGACACATCATTCTCTGATAACAACAACAACAACAAAATGTAACAGCAAATGATCACAAGCTAAAGCAGCAATGACAACAGCCAAAAGAACTCTTAAAAGTGTGTGTTTTTAATGGCATATTAGGAACAGTGGAAACAGCATCACAACCACAGTAATAACACAAACAACAACATTCTCATTGAATTAGGTCTTACCGTGACCATGAACTGAATACTGGAATACGGCTTAGAATGAAAATGATAATGGAAAAAGGAGTTTTATTCTTACCGGGTATGGAAATTGTTTTTACGTTGCCATAATTATATTGTTTTGCATATCATTTATAATACGTACTTATAGAACAGTGCACATGATACATATCAACAGCCACAATATTACGAATGAATTACATAACAAATTCATTGCTAGTTAATTGCTGTAGTGCAGCGCTCTGTTTTTTCCCCAGGCACTCATATACACCAAAGTGGAGTGAGCACTGGGAGTTAAATGTCAATGTGTCTTTGCCAAGACCACAACAACGTAAACTGCTCCACTCAAAAAGTTGAATCCACAAATGTCAGACTTGACAAACTTCAGACTGTGAGCAGGACCTTTAAGCTGCAAGGCTACGCTGCTCTTCATCTACTTGGACATGAAACCAACAGCAAAAATCAGTTGGCTTCAGTCATCAACATAGTAAAACAGGATTTCCGTGATAGGGTTAAAAACAACAAAACGCAAAGGATCATCAAAGCTACCACAGTAATGCTAATATCACACACCATCAGAGCAAAACTTTTCCGAAAAATGAAAGAAAAAAACCACCACACTTTCCATGTAGATAAGCTGAACCAATCCTGTGGCTGTATGCTTAATCCATACGTTAATTTAACGTCCTGAGTTAACTACAGTGAACACTTCCAATGTTTTTGGAGCTTCCTGTGGTTACCGCGGTGCATTAACTAAGGTAAGGATTATGCATATGGTCACAGGCCTCCACATGGCTAAAATGGGGCCAGCCGATACCTGCTTTGTGTTTACTTGGCAGCTCTGTTTTCCATTCACAGTGCTGGTTTACCAATAACTATAAACATTACTAGACTATATCATTTGTGCTTTCGTGCCTCACTCTCAGGCCATGGCAAATACAAGATTGTTTGTCCTGACAGGCTGATACAGGGAAGTGAATCATGTAAGCTGTTGGGACACAATCATACAGGATTACAGTGGCAGCTAGAGCTACAACATCAACACGAGACAGCATAATATTCTTGTATAGTAACAGTGACCACAAAATCATTAGCTGAATCCGTTTAATGTGAAAGTTATAGGGACCAGAGGTATCTATTAACAAGTTTAACAAGCTTTGACAAGTTTTATTATCAATGCCCAGACCGTGCTTGGCAGTTTAAGGGCGGTCAACATTACAATGTCAGGGAGAAACCGTTTAAGCGGTTACTAATGAAAGAAATTGGAGTATAGAATCTGGTACACTCCACTCGCGCTCCACTGTACCACTCGATTCATCCAATATTCACAAATATGCCCAGTCTCCCCTGCCCCGAAATAATAACAACAGGATTATAAACAATGACATCAGTAACTGAAGATTACTCTACATTCAATTGAAGAGCGTTTTTCCAAAACTCAGTAAATGTACTTTCATTGAAAAATGAGCTGGTGATGACTTCAGATATGCATTTCTGTGTTGACAAAACCTACTTGAACTCAAAATCTGCACTCCTTCAAATTTTATGTCACAAATAAAAATACAGTATATGTGGGAAGAGCCAGTGCCTAAATATTATTTCCCTTTATTTAAAAAAAATATTCAAAAACTACATAATAAATTTTGAAAAAACGCTCTTCAGATATGCGCAGTGTCCCCTGCTCCCCAAATAATAACAATTTGACTACAAACAACGACGACAGCTGTGACTGAAAATTACTCTCATGCAATCTCTTACTCGTATAACAAAAAAATGTAATGTAAGACTCGTATTACACCATCATCAACAATAAAAAGTAAATTTCTAACTAACCATGTACAGAAGTCACTGTCCAGTCAATGAAATGGAATGCACACGTGCAATACACTTAGCAAGAACAATTTGTGACGTGACCAAGCAACATGAAGAGGGTAAACGGTACAAGAACTATCAGTACCATCAAAAGCCCTCATCATCCTTGCGTCAATATCACTGAAAATAACTAAAGTCTTCTCCGCACAACTTGCGAATCGGCCTTTGGTATTCCTTTTCAAACAGCCTTCGAATAAAATGTGTTGTATTTGTAGCTGCCTTTGACCATAAACCTAACATTGTAGCCGTAGTTTCCATTACCTCCATTCCAGCTATAGCGCTTTCAGAACGCGTAGGTCATTTGGAGGGAGCAATTAGAGAGTGAAAAACAAAAGGGGAGGGGGAGGAAGGTCCACTATTGCTCCCACCTTCTGAGATTTTCGCGTCCATGGCTGCAACTAGCTTACTCATCTGTCCAAATTGCAACAAGTGAGAAATGTCAGTGTCTCAAGTAGCTGTTGTTGCAGTCCTGCCTGGAGTAGAAGGTATGCTTTTCTTCTGAATAGGGTGGTAGGTGAAGTGAAGAGCTAAAGCGAACCATTTTCATGGTTAGGTTTTGTCTAAGAGGCTCAAGAAACTTGGAGACCAAAACTCAACCTCTAGAGCACCAGCCTGGTCTTGCCCCTCTGCTGCCTTCTCTCCCTCTTTCACTTTCTCCTTGTCTTGAAAAATCGACGAATACATCTCCCACATGAGCGGGTTTTGCTCTATGGACGAGTATTTGTCTATTTTCAGGTGGCGGAGGAAATCCTTAAATGCCTCAGCAACAGATCGGGACTGCGTAATGGCCAGTATGTACCTTTGGAGAAACAGACGCATGAAAATAAAAAAGACGGTGAAAAAATGACTTTCATTAATCCTGTAGGGAAAATTGGTTTACAATGCCATACAATGTTATTAATATCGTTTGGAATACATAAAACGATAGGCATCTTGTATGTTAATACATATAATTACAAATGAAATACATAACAAAGTCACTGCTCATCAGCCTCAGTGCAGCGCCTTGATCTCTCCAGCTCTAAAGCCAGGTACTTATTTACACCAGAGTAGAGTGGGAAACTCGCATTCCAGAGATTAGTTCATTATTTTGAAGTTATAAAGTGTTCCAGCTTGTGAGAAGAATCTGACATATTGAAAATACCGAAATTAGGCGCTTGCGCAAAGACAGAACAACAACAAGGAAGAGATAGAGACAGAGAGACAAGCAGACAGAGAGACATAGACAGACAGATAGACAGACAGACAGGCAAGCATGCAGGCAGACGGACAGACAGACAGACCTTCTCTCGCACTCTCTTATTTCCTCTCTCTCACTCTGCAGGCATTTTTGTCTAACTGTCTGAGGGTTCGTTCAAAGGCCATACACTCTCTCTCTCCCTTTCTCTCTCTCTGTCATTTGTTCTTTTCTTCTCATCTAGCTGGCTGTCTACCATTCCAGAGATTCGTCCGTGCGCAGACAAACTGTTAGTCTATCCCTGTGCGCTGCCTACCTGGCTAGGGATATGGCTGGCTGGTCACGATGTTTCTTAATGCTATGTATGAGGCACAAGAAAAGTTGCCAGCGAATGGCGTCCGCCAAAGGAGAGTTTACAGTACTGTCTCGATCTGAAAAATAAAATATAAATAATAATGATAATAATAATAATAATGCGGTTTATAGATCTCTTGGCCAGACCTATTCCCCCTCTTGAGACATCACACTTAAATCATTATCCCAGAGGCCAGATCATTCTAGGACTTTCTCAACTATCTGGAGAGTATTTCGTGCCACTGCCACAAGCATTCAGACAATATCTTTCAATGCCTATAATCCGGTACCCGTTTTACATGTGAATGAAATGATTTCCTAAGACACCTACAACACAGCTGTGGTCGGGAACTGAATCCACTACCAATCAATGTACAGACCCCACTACCCCTCCCCCNNNNCCTCACCCTCCTCCCTCCCCCATAAGAAAAAAGCTTCCCAACGTGTGTTGAAGTAACTGCCAGGGGGGCCGTTTTTTTTTTCTAAGGGGGAAGGGGAATAATCATTTAAATGGGAGGTTTAGAGTATGGCACGCCTCTAACCGGGGTGCTGAGAGAGAGAAGAAATGGGTCTGCGTTTTTGTGAATATAGTTCTTCGGAACAAAAGGAAAAAACAAGAAGAAGGAGACGAAGAAGATAAAGAAGAAGAAGAAGAAGAAAAAAAAAGAAAAAAAAGAAGAAGAATACTACTCTTCGAAACAAAAGGAAAAGAAGATAAAGGATAGAGAGAAAAAGAAGAAGAAGATGAAAAAGGAGAAGAAGAAAGAAGTTTGACGACGAGAGATCGCAATGGAAATGTGCTTTGAGGAGCATAATTACAATGCTGTAACCAAACCATCAAACTATAACGTACATTACATGTACCGGGTGCCCTTCTCCCCTTTTCCTCTTTTCTGACAATAATTTCAAATGTTGGAAAGAAACTGAGATGACATTTTAAGCACTCTGACAGACAGAAATAATCTATAATTGTTCCAAGTTTCATTGGTCTGAGTTATATACTATTCTCACTGAAAAGAATAATTAAAATGCACACGTTATGAAAAAAAAGCCATGCTGGATTCAATGTGTTACATACATACTAAGCATGGTATTTGAGAGCTTGCACATTAATGGTGGGATTTTTTACAACTGTAAAGGTTACAGAAACTCAGGACTGACTAATTAACTGGTTTTAACTCTCAGTTGTTAGACATATCGATTTCAGTTCTTCAGCTATGGCTTACCATGACATCTACATTTTTGTATTTCTGCATCACTAGCGTACCATATCCATTTTCGGTTGAGTGCTGAATTTTACATGCATAACATTTGGATTATCGGAGTTATCAAAGTCTGAAATTAAGTAAACCTTTTTTGTTGAGGTGGGTGGGCAGGAGAGGGGAACCCAATCCACGTTATCTAGATTTATATTCATTGACTAATCTAGCTACAGTAGCTTACCAGTAGACACGACAAGTATAGCTTTCAGCAGGACAACCTCTTCCCTGTTAGGATTCAGTTTCTGTAACTTGTCACAAAATCTGCAATAGATTCTAAAAGGTCACGACCAATCGTGACTAAAAAAGAACACAGAATCACAGCACACATCATAGTAACAACACACCAGAACTCAGATCTGAAGATGCCGTTTTCCAACTTAGCTCTCCTCTGTATCTTAATATGATTTTTTCCATTTACCCACTATGCGCAAGTGAAATTTCTTTGTGTTATGACCATATTGCAAGTTACAAATTAGAATCAGATGTGAAGTTAACCATATGGTTGTAACACAAGAAGGTGCTATATTTTATCCTCATGCTTACCTTTCCAACTGCATTCTCTAGCATACTACTGTATATGCAATTAAGTTTACTTGAAGTACCTTGCTGCTGAATAATTTCCAGGCATAATAATGACTTTCAGTATTTTTGTAGCCACTCAAAGTCTTGTTTTGGCAAGCACCTGTGCGAGACCTTCTGGTGAAACTTTTAAAGAAGGGTTCTCAAGTTTTGGATAGCTTAAGATTTCACCGTCTAAATCCGATCCTGAGCAAATGCTACTGAAGAAGTGTTTTTTTCCTTTTGGCGAGGATCTTATTTTCTAATAAAGTCGGAAATAGCTTTTTGCACGGATCTAATTTTCACAAGCGCATCTTGCATTATCTCATGTGGAAATGAGGACAGAATTTTTACAATAATCCGAAGTGACAATGCAGGACTGCCGATAAAACATATTTCGTAATCCTTCTTCATTTAGATAGAGAAACATGCAATAGTCGATAATGTTCAAAAAAAGACGAGCTGTAACCAGAAATAACAGCATCTGCTTTTATCTTGAGGGTTATTTGCCTCCTATACAATTTTTTTTAACTACTGTAGTAATTAGCCTTCTGAAACGTTTTGAACCGAACCTTTTTTCTCGGGAAGTAATTTTCGTGGGTGAAGCGAACCTGCTAAATTTGTAAGAAAAATTAGATCCTCATAGAAAAAAAAAAACCTACTTACACAATACGTACCTCATGTACTCGCCAACTGCTTGGTGCATGCCAATCTTGCCTATGTCGTACTCACATGCCCAGCGCTCACCACACAGGCCAAGACAGACTCCAAGTTCCAGGTTAGCGGTGGGATAGGTCGTAAACATGGCGAACTCAGAACGCGACACTGCAATAATGCAAAATGATGATGATGATGATGATGATGATGATAACCATACGTCTCCTCTTAACCATTCATTTCATTTTGTATTTAACCTGATGAAGGATCACTTTTTAGATCCAAAAATTCGTAATTATTTTATATCATTATAATCAGTGCATTTTTAATTTTTAAGATCAAAGTATATTTCTTAATTCTTTGCTGGTTTGGACTGACTTTTTTAATAGTTTAAATTTGTGTTCCAAATGATGATGATGATGATGATGATGATGATGATGAGGGTGAAGACAGCTATAACGGTGAGGGAAGACATGATTCTCCAGAGTAGAGAAGTGGTCAGTTCCTCCAATAAAAAGGAATTAGGAACAAAGCCTTTAATGAGAAGGAATCGTCTGTCTTTAATGAGAGGGAGTCTTACTGGATGTAATACTGAGGATCCCATCTTAGCTATGACGTTCTGATTATCGAAGAACCTCATGTCAGCAACTTCCCCTTAATGAACTCTCTGCCTCCTCCTTCTTCTTATGGTATAAATTAGTTTTTTCTACGTCAAAATGTCAAATGCTCTATGAAAAGTAACACATTTCATGCAATGGTGTCCGGGGAAGCCCCGGCTTTCCGTCTCCATTATTTATCTTTTAATTTCGTCACCTTTTGGTTTTTATTATTGCTCTTCTGATGTGACACAATTAACTACATAATAACATAATTATGGCAATGATTATAACATTGCAGCTGGTTAGTCTAGAATCTAGTCTAAAGTGCAGATCTTGAGTTTGGGGTGATGTATTAATCTTTGCATTTTCTTTCATTTCCATAAATCCTGACCAAGACGATGATCTCATTTTCGTGATGAAATAAACTATTTCAGATCATGTGTTTCAGGAGCAAACACAATATCTGGATTCCTGTCTCTAATGTTTTTCTCATTCCTTTGCACTGCCAAAGATCTTCAATTTGCCCAATCAAGTATTTTCATTGCTTACATTTGATGAGTGCCACTTGGTGGTTAATGTCCAGGTTGGAGAAGCCTGGTATGGACTTGGCAAACTGAACAAGACCTCGGACACACCTCTCCATTCTGGACAAGTACTTTTGCAGAATCCGACGCCTGTGAAAGAATACCACCAAGAGGATAATGCTGTCATTTCTTGTAGAACATACCTGGATGTTATAAATATAGATACATATTTACAGCGTTCTCTAACAAAAGAGCTCAAGGTTGTTTTCTCACTTAACTTTTCATTTTTTAGTATTCATGATCTATAACAAATTATTTCATATTTATCTTCAATGAAAACATTTTTTTGCGAAAATGCGAATGTTTTTCATATATTTACAGAATTAATCATGAATTTTGTTGAAGCAAAGATTCAAACAGCATGACCCAATTTTCTCAAAAGCAGATTTGGCAAAGTTGAATCTGTTTGTCAAAAGACATTTATGTAATACAGTTTAATGGGCTTAGATAGAATCTAATTTTTCAGTGACCTTTACAACAGACTTTTAAAAATGATGTCCCAAAGGTGAAACTGCCTTTACTCAAATTGACTTCAAAATGAAAAGAATTGCTTATAATTCAGAGTAAGACCGCTCAAAAATGCTTTTGAGATAAAAGGGCAAAACTTACAGGTCCTTACTTTTCATTTGAATACTAGTATTTATTTAATTCAACATGTCATAACTTTAAGGAAACTAAGATTTCAAGCTCATCATTAATGTGACTAAATGAATGGAATGAGGGGATGCATTTCTTAACCCATGTACAGGAGTAATCTCACTTTCAGCAAGGAAAAAAAAAGAAAAAGGAGGAAGAGAAGGGAGAGAAGAAGAACAACGAGACAAAAGGGGAGGAAGATGAAGAGGAGAGAGAGAAGGAAGACGAGAAAGAGGAGGAAGAGGAAGTAGAAAAAGAAGAAGAAGAAGAAGATGAAAAAGAAAAAGGAAGAAAAAGAAGAAGATAATTACAACAACAACAACAACAACAGCAACAACAACAATTACAACAACAACAATAACAACAACAACAACAACAACAACAGCAGCAACATCTACGACAAGAATAAACTCGGGAAACTTTTCATAATAAAACTTAAGGTACATAACATCCACATAGACGATTAACAAAAATTCTGTGGTCTCCATGACCGTCGTCACCCACCGCCACCCTTGCGGCGACGCCTCTGAAAGCATCTTACCTGCCATCCACGTCCATGCCAGTCAGGGAATAAATATCGTCATACTCCTTTTCTGGGAGAAGACCAAGATTGCCAAAGGTCTGGTTTTTCAGCTTGCACGCCTCCTAGACATGGTTGAAAAACACAAAGGGAATAAATCTTGCCTGAAAGAATCAGTCATGCTCGGTTCGCAAACGTCATTGAAACCCTATCCATTCAAGCTGGCTCCGTCGACTGTTTTCTCTTAAGCGTAATATTTTGCAGAAAAGATATATATCGGGTGGCTAAAACAATGTACTTAATTTTAAAGTTTAATAACTTCAATAATCGACATTTTATACAACTAAAATTTCGCACGCATTAGCAGGTGGATAGTGTTTAGTAAAAGTTCCACATTTCAAATAATTATGTAGGCCTACGTGCTCTGGTTGAATCTTGGCAGATAAAAAAAAATATATCTATACTTAACAGTGGTGCCAGGTGTGCGTTTAAACGCACAGACTGCAGCACACTATCATTTTTACATGCATTTTTTACTTTACTGTGACAACTTTATAGCACTCATATCGCTGAAATTTGCAACAATTATAGATCATATCTGTCCGTTAATGTGCAAAAAAAAAAAGGGTTTATCCTAACTTCATTTTAATTCTTGAAGCTATTGGAGTCTGAATTAGATCATTTTTTGTTTGGGTGGGGGGGAAGCACCCAGTATATACGAACAAGATAACAAGCAACACAGCTTGTTGGCATCTCGCATACTCGCACGGACTTAGACTACGATTTCTTAAGTGCAGACATAACAAGCAACACGGCTTGATGGCATCTCTCTTACTCACACAGACTTCAGATTTTTTAAGTGTAGACCTCACTCACACCAAACCACAGTGACAACCCAGTATATGTTTATTTATTCAGAAAAGTTGGGATTTCGTGGACTTAGATTTGGAAGGAGAGGTAACGTTTTTAATACAAAGCGCATGGAAGGACCAAAAAAAAAAGTTTGTTCAAGGTAAGCATTGAAGAGTAACTCGGAACTCAGTCAGCTAATCTACAACTGCCCGTAATAATTTTAAAAAAAAACAAACTTTTAGTCACTCTTTACATTTCCTTATCAAACACACACAAAAAAAATCGAGCGTTTTCTCATGGCTACCTCAGCATCCCCAGAACTTTATTTTTCCTCTTTGTCTTTTGCCCTTACTGAGACTAATGTATTCAATTGAAACTGACCTTTCTGAAAGGCTTCAAGAACCTTTCAAGTGGCTAGACTAAACCAGCCGAGGCCTCCACATGGCGAAAAACGCTCACGTTTTATTCACTTCGCACCTCTGTTTTCCAATAAAAAAACCAAAACGTGTCTTCCAATACCTAGAAGCATTACTTAGTCATCCACACTTTTCGGCTTTCCAATAATTGTTTGTCCTGGCTGGCTGATTTAGAGAGGTGAATTTGGAAGAAGTGAATGATCAAACGTAGTTTTTTTTTTCTGATGGAACACCGCCCTCCTCCCCTTCTACCACTCTCGGCCTTGTTGGTTTTAATAGCATGTAGAGCCTAAACCAATAAATACGTATGTTTCAGTCCCAGACAGATAAAGACGAATATTCTAAACCAAAGTAGAATTAGCAAGGAAGGAATAATTAATTATTTTGAATTGCAGACACTCTCCCACCAAATACTTTCACGGCCCTTGTCATCACTTACGTAATGAGCTTTCTGTTGAGCGATCATCTCATCCTTCGGCATGAAGCTGAAATCCCCGATATTCTCCTTATGGGAGGCCAGCAAGGCTTTGATGACTGCCTCCTTGTCGCTGTAGAGTTCAGGAATTTCTTCAGGCTGCAAGTCCGATGCTGCGGTGTTAACAGTGACGCTGGTGGGTGAAGGTATCTCTGGAAGATAGTCTTCGTTAAACTCTGGCGAAGGCAAGGGAGAAGTAGACCGCAGCTCACTCGGACTTGCAGTGCTTGGGGATGTGAGCAAGGTCTGTACGGTGGTCACAGCTTGAGACGTGACATCTCTGGATAAAGAATAGGTTTCCGTATTCGTAAAAGAAAATAAGGTGTCACTATCAGGATGATCAGAACCACAGTAAAAAGTATATCATATAACAACAACAACAACAACAACAACAACAACAACAACAACAACAACAATAATGATAATAAAACGGTATGTAAGGCTCGTATTCAGGCTAGTGCCCGCTCACGTGACCTCACGCTGTCATTACCCTAGCAGGCCCAATCACTCATGGACTTTCTCAACTCAGTAGGAAGCATACGGTATCTCTGTCATTCGCACACGCTAATCGCTAGTATTCTGACAATATCTTTCGCTGCCTGGAGCGACGTATCCATTTTAGAAATGCATGGACTGTGAAAAATGTGAACGAGATGCTTTTCCAGGGCACTTACAAAACGCCCGTGATCTGGAATCAAATCCAAAATTTTAAATCCAACGCCATAACCAAACTGCTCCACAGAAGTATATAAAAGAGATCATAAATGGCCACAGATTACACATAGGTAAATTAATGCATGTCAGCTAGCTTGGATTAACTGTCTATTAGAATATACGTTATTTTCAAGTTTTCAACTATTTTTTTCTCCCGGCAAAGTGCCAAGAAAGTACAGCTGTTGCCTATCCTAATGCATTTGTTGCTTCTTTGACTAAAACAGATTACATTGCAGCAATACAATTTGGGTTCAGCACAAAGAGAGAGGGCATACAAATGAGCTAACCCTGATTTTGCTTACATAACTTGATGTCCCAGTTAAACTTTCACAGACGTAAGTTCGAACTTATTTGTATTGATTCAAACTCATTTTTTTTTTGTTTTTGGTATGACTTCGGTGCTCATTTAGATCATTGTCAGAGAATGGCCGACGAAATTAGGACTACGCTGACGGCAGAAAAAAAAAATAGTAATAGCATTGGCTAAATATTTGTGAGTGTGTAACATGTACCTCCAAACGAGATTGTTTTGCATCCCTTACTGATTTTACAACTTGAACCTCAAAATTTTCTGTCTCGTCATTATATGGCCATGACGTGTGCGGAGCAGTGAAGTCTCTGCAGCATTTCCGGGTGCAAGCAGCATTAGTCACGTGAGGAGGGCAATTAATACTGAATCACCATAACTTAATGGATCATTTTGGACCTTGGTGTACAATCTTCCATGTCAAATTCAAGGAGAGTTGCACCAGAGTTTCACACCAAGACCTGTTTTAAGCAAACTGATCTAAAATCCCGTTGTTTTTTTTTTTTTAATTGATCAGTTTCAACATATCTCGGCGTGCAGTCCTGCTTTAGCTGTCCTTGGGCGTGACACACCAGACTCCATGCCATAGTGCAAACTAGTACATTAGTTATGGTGTTTTATTACCCTCCTTACGTGACCATGGGAAATCATTGCATGGATTTTTCAATGTCATTCTAGAAAATCTTCACTTCCCCCGCGCCCCAACCCATTTCCATTTTAATTGCATCAGTTCCAAAAATAAAAACTTTCACTTTTTACCATTTTTCATCCTACTTATTTCAGTTCCAAATGTGGGGGAAACAACCACTTTACATTTTAACCCTATTCATAGTACCTGTATCAGATTCAAGGCTGAATGATAACCCTGGGTTATGATCATGTTTGAATACGCTTGAACATTCATGTACATTCCGAGACATCTCCATTACTTGGAATCCAAGTATTCTGCAAATTTCGTCTAGGCAACACATTAAAATTTGTCATTGGGTTTGTTTCACATGAGCAACAAACAAGCAGTAATTTTTTCGACATCTCTAAAAGCAGTGATGGTTACATAAATTAGCCAGGAGGCATTGGAGGGTATAAGAAAAGGATCCATACTTTCCATTTACATTTAGGCTAGCGATATATGGATACTTTCGCCAATGTATTCATGGGTACTTGGCAGCTTTGTACAAGGGTCACCTTTTAACTTCGTATACTCCACCCTTCCTCAGTTTACTAAAACAGCTAAATTTATACAGTGAAAACTGTATAAATTCCCTGCTTTCTACTGAACACCATCATCCTTTTGACATCCCCACTTTCTACTGCGATAACTTTAATAATAACTGACTTACGTTAAAACCTAGACATTAGAGCAAAATGTGCTGGCTGATGTCTTAAGAGCGGACCTTAAACTGAGTTTTCCAAATTATAACATTTATTGAAGTCTATCGTGGTTTTCTCTAAAATAAATTTTATAAAAATTTGACATGCATGAAAAACATTATGTGCAAATGGGAAGGGTATGTTTTAAATGCTTGAGGGAATTCATATTGGCTAAGAAATTTTGAAAAAAATACTCACACTCTGGAAAGGCCTTTAACATAAATAACTGACACTTTACTGGCCAAGCTATTCACCTCAGTCGATGAAATAATACACAGAGAGATTAAAGACGATATAAATGTTTCATCGCCGAATATTTACATAAATTTTCTGCTTTATCGGGTGGGCCCTTGCAAGGCGGACACCATCATCCTTTTGACATCCACTAAATGGGTAGACCATAGACATTTGCAAAGAAGAGGTTGATAAATATGAAGCCGGCGTCCAAAAATACATACACAGTGCTGAAAATGGACATGCATTATCAGCTATCTGTCAGTTTGATTCGGAAACCGAAGTTTATCTAAGGACATCAGCCGCAGAGAAAGACGGCTACTGTTTCGAAAATATCAAGGTTTTTGTGCTCTGATCAGTGATCAGAGTGCTTTTAAGCTAGATCTGGTATGCATCATGACATCTGTGACCAATATATTAATGATATTACGCATTAAATGAGGTAATGGTTTTTACAGATGGTTCAGAACAATGAAACGTTGTAAATTGAGCCAAACAAAGTATAGGCATGAGACACCCTGAAAATGTCATGTTTCCAGAACAATTAAAAGTAGTTGAATATACGGAAATAAAAAGTGATCTTTGTGTATAGTAAAACAGAAGGCGTGGGTAATCGAATGCCCCATGAAAGCCTCTAAAGACGGTCAGTAACAAATGCCTGAAAAGGTTCAGTGAGGAAAAGAGAAATGGCGAAGCTGTCTGGACATACCTGTCTGCCCTGATTTCTGTAAACCCTTGTGTGTACTCCTCCATGATCTGCAAAGTGACACTGTCATCGTCGATACTGTTCACTGCAAGTTTCTGTTCACTGGAATCAGGATCAATATCTACCTCCATGTTGTCCTTCTTATCATCCTCACCGACTTTCAGCCGCTGCCCACTGTCCAGGTTCAATACAATGGCACCAGGGCTGGACACGAGACATGCGTCTGAATCTTGAAACTGTGATCTCACACTTAAATGTGAGCCAGCGACCGAGGACGCTACCGAAGAGACTCCAGTCTCACTGGCCAACGACGCGGCTGGGCTCGTTAATGGTTGGCCGTCCATACAAAATGAAATATCCGGAAATAAATCGAATGCGGTGTCAGGCAAGTCTTTTTTAGAAAAGCATGACGATGTCTGCACGTTTATTGAAGCTGTGAGGTGGGATGATGATGATGATGATGATGATGTAGTGAGCTCTGTGGAAGTCTGATTTGTGGGCTGCTTTGTCGACAACGCTGATCTTTGTAGGTGTGTCAACGTTGTGCATGTGGATGTTCCCGGAATCGATGCCACGGGTCTCTCAGCTTTCTGCGACTCGGCCTCATTCTGTTCGTAGTCTTTAGCCAGCTCTCCTGTGAAGGCTGTCTTGTCTGATCTTTCAGTCGTGAGTAGCCGGTATATCACCGAGTCCCTGTTTCGGTTTCCTGATTTCAGAAGCTCTGCTAGCTGCTGCGATGCTGCCCGTGATCCCGTTACTCCGGATGATGATGCCACCTTAATCGTGTAGGGCAATCCCGTGTTCTGGCTCAGGCTGCAAGGAGGTGAGACACTGACGCCAAATTTGGACGAAGCTGGAGATTGGTTGGTACGAATCACGTGACCATGAATCGAGGATTTTGATTGGCTGCAGCATTTCTGATCGCTGCATGATGAAGGAGATGTGGCTTTCACAACTCCTGGTCCCGTTTCAGTGTACTCCGTATTATTTCCAGATACCGCGACCGTGTTGAGGTTTCTCCCATCAATTATCAGATACGAGCTAGGCGACATGGCCTCGGGGCTGGAGAGATCGCAGCATGAACTGCTGGGATTACTACCAGATATGGCAAAGGAATCGAACTCATCCTTTGTTGTGGAATCTACTTCCATGTATGAATTTGAGCGTGAGTTGTCCTCATAAAGTTCGGCTATCACACCACAGTCTGTCGACGTTGGACTGCTCAGAGTGGATGATACAGAAGATACGACATTTTCTAGTTCACCTGTAAAATTGAACAGATACTCACTATTTATACAGAAGTGCTGAGTAAGCAGAAACAAACAGATGCTTACACAGAGTAGGATAAAGGGGAAAGTTCTCAAAAAGACAAATGCAAGGAGAAAATGGAAGAAGGAAAGAACGTGGGAATCGAACCCGCGATCTCTGCATCGGCACCCATCGCCTCGCTCTCAGTTTGGAATCAGGTAGACGTTGTATACACGACCACGCCACCACTCCAAAAAAAGAGGCTTAGTGGTCGAGATCTTTCCCGAAGCCGAAAAAAAGACTGGCAGGCACGAGACTCACACACACCACAGGTTTCTCCGCCCTCCCCCCTCTCCCCCACCACCACATCACTTCTTTCCTTCTTCTATTTTCTCTTTGCTTTTGTCTTCTTGAGCACGTTCCCCTTCATCCTACTCTGAGTGAGCACCAGTTTGTGTCTGCTTACTCCCAACTTCTGTTACTAAGTGTTCCGTTTCCACTTGAACTACACCTATTTATACAACATGTCACAAAAGACATGAGAACATGAATTTTCTTAATAAAATCCGTAATTTACAATGCACTATACTGAAATGTGCAAGAAAATTTAGTGCATCCAATGCATAGTATATGGTGAAAATTTCATGAACCAACTTGTGTATTTGCACACCTAATGTACATTGAAAAAGAAAATGGTGATGTGGAAATTTGCACCCAGTAACAGTGGCGCCGAAGCGTTACTTCCAAACGACAATATAGCCGTTCTCGAATTTCCTTGCATATCTAAAAATCGGGTCAACATTTGGGCTTTCACATTACAATACCAAGCAACATAAAATGTTTGTTCTAGAAATCTTTAAACAGAAGATACACAAAATTTATCAGGACTGTATACTTTTAATTTTTTTCCCTGTCCACCATCGTAAATGATCCTCATTTCATCCGAATTTGCATTATGCACAACCAACAAGAATGGTTAAATCGGGGGTACCACGTCATAAATTGTACGGGCACTGTTTAACCACAACACAAATTCAGTACCAACTGATTCATTAAATCAATTGAAAAGAGCGGACAGACCCTCATTTTCTAACTGAAGAGAAGCCATGGCTCATTGGTAATTGTATCCACGACGTTGAGTCTGTTGAAAACCTACTGATCCATTACCCGTGTCTGATAGACCTGCCACGCCAGCCCCTTCCACAACTCCCAGCCATCAACATATACATCAACAACACAAGTGAGGATGGTATGCGCTTTCGTACCCAGAGGCCGTGGGCTACCTATTTAAACTAGAGCATACTGCTCACGGCTGAAGGGACTATAATCACCATAAAATCCGTTTATGCACGCTCTTGCATGCATACGTAATTTTAGACTTTATTGTCCTCAGCTGCTGTTGCTAGGGAAACAAACCTATTAACTGCTAAACCTTCAACAACTCACTCTTCTCTCCGAACATTCCCCCCCCCCCCNCCACCAAATGCTACAGGAAAATAAACTTGTTATAAAAAAAGTCTATAAATTAGCAGTCTAGTCGGTGGAAGCAGGTGCGCCATTAATATACTCGCTATGAAGCACATGAGTGGATCGGAGGCGGGGGAAGAAGAGGAGGAGGGAAGAGGAACTGGTTACAATACACTTCCCAAAAGTGTCAAGACCGTGCCAAAATCCAACCATTCGATTCACCGAGAAAAAAAAAAAAAAGTCTGCATTTCCCGTAAAATCTCTCCTCCCCATAAAGATATGTAAGTCATAAATTTTATTAGTTTTAACTGTATGACATGCATACCTTGTTGCTCCCAAATCACCGCGGCGTGGTGAAAGACGTCGATTTGACTGTTAGAACCTAAAAAGGAGTTCCGGTGGTATCTCCGGTTTGTACAGCCTAGGCGGTAAAGATGAAGTTGATAAGGCATCTCATTATGGTATAGATCTATCTTCTAGTGTATTCAGCACTGCAGTCTTTCATGCCTACCTGAGGTGAGAAGTTTGTTCAAATCTTGCAGACGCTTGATTTCACGAGTGTCCTCTGTTCTTTTGAGGTATGTGTAACGTCCGGTTTTGATGGCTGAGAAAGAACATGAAAGAATTACGAACACATGTCTAAGCCTAGTTACAAGAAAACATAGCTCTTCAAGAGAATAACGATCATTAATTTCATTTCATGTTTAATAGTATGAAGTGGCGTGAGCGGGCATTGGTGTTGATAGAGACTTATTAACCACTTTATTATCATTATTATATTAAAATTATGTATAGAACATCACACAAGTTAAATCTTTAAAGGTCAGTTAACAGACATATGCCGTTCCTATCGGACATTGGTTTTAGCTCTGCTCTGTTAGGCCTTGTGAAACGGAAAGTCCACCAATCCTTTTGTCATAGGTGTCAACACCTCCTCCCCTCCAAAAAAAACAAACAACAAAACAAAACGGAACCCAGTTCATGTAATAAAGGCACTACACGCCCCTGGAAATTTTAATCCCCGCTGCCCGCGTCATCGTCCTATAGTGATTGGTCGGTACATCATTGATATAGTAATTGGTCGGTACATCATAGATATAGTAATTGGTCGGTACATGTCGATGTCATAGAGTTCGCTTTCTTTTCAACCATCTGTCTCCCCTAATGATTTCATAGACTGTCAGTTTTAAACCGTATTCGCTTAAGGCAGGCTGTTCTATTAGGCTATCACCAAAGATTCAAACAATATAAGGAACTCACCGTCTTTGGACATGCCAGCATGGAGACATCTCTGGTAACGACAATACTGACATGACTTCCGTTTGCCAGGTTTATATTCACAGTAACCGGAAGTGCGATTAGCCCGACATTTGTATTCCTTATAACGCCTCAAACTGCGGTGAAAGAAACCCTGAAAAATATCAGAACAATAATTAAAACGTCCCATAGGTCATAAACACTGTTTATAAATAGGAAACTCTCTTACTAGGAAAGCGAGGCAACAGAAGATCTTCAGAAGAGCATATCCCCGTCTAACAAGTGTTTCGGCCCATTAACATCTTGACACTCTAAAGGGGCTGGGCCACACCTGGGGTCATGACTCGCAAGTGTCCTGTTGATTTTTTCCCCCCGCCTCTGGAGGGATTTGAATTCGCAACCTCGAGTTTCTTAATTCCTTGGTTCATATCATCTCTGCCACCATGAAGCCATGGTGAACTTATTGAGCAACATTCCACTGTTCGCTACGTTTGGTGCATATCCATGCTGAGCTCCTTTCCGCAGTCTCTGCCAGATTCTTCAGAGTATGTGATCGCGCCCGTCCTCGTATTTCGAGCAACTTGAGTAGGTCACAGACTGAGGTGGTCAAATATATTGTAACAACTTGGATGTCTCACTTACTAGTCCGGAAACAGTAACGCAGTTTTGACATAAGATGTACAGCCCAGAGGTCTGATTACACAATCGTCACGCTCATTCCACATTTGCCCAAGTCATCTTCTGAGGTTTTGAGAACTTTAGCCGCTCTCTAACTGTTGCCCAAAGCAAAACAGTGAGACAGATGCCCAGATGTGGTTTAGCTTGTAAAGATGGGGTTTAATAACGAGTCAAAAACTCTACATTTATTATAACAGGGAAAGAAGATAAATGAATGATAAACAATTCAGATCTTAAAAAAAAAAAATGACTCTGGCAAAAATGGATTGAACATGACCTTATAAGCAAATTAGTTCAAAACCAATGTTCCCTCGTAGGTCACAGCTAAGAAAGCACAGGGAGCACGGTTTGAGAAACAATGTATTTTACTGCACACCTAAAGGAGGTGTTTCAGAAGGAACACAACACTGACAGGGATTACCTTGCAAGCCTCACAGGTATTGACACCGTAATGGAAGCCCGCTGCCTGATCGCCACATACCCGGCATGGCGGAAGGAATGGCCGACCAGCGTCCTGGGTTTCTAGTTTGACCGTGGCCATGTCGGAGGGAACTGTAAATAGAACAATTTAGAGAGTTCTGTCATTGATAATCGCACTGGGCACTGACTGTCATATAAAATCCTGAAATTTCATTAAAATTATGACAGAAAATAATACAAATACAGGCAAATTTAATTTTTAAAAAAAGATAACCGCGAGATGTTTGCTTAGATAATTATTTGGAAATATGCGCCAGTTGAAAATGTTACAGTCATTGTCTGTTATGCCATTTCATATAGAAAAAGAAGAATAAGGGAAGACAAAGCAGAGGAAGGAGAAGGAAGAAGAGGAGGCAGAATAATAGTAATAAGAAGAAGCAAAAAAGAATACAAAGAAAGAAAAGGAGAAGGAGGAGCAGAAGAAGAAGAAGAAAGAAAAAGAAGAAGAAAGAAGAAGAGGAAGAAAGAAGAAGAGGAAGAAAGAAGAAGAAGAAAGAAGAAGAAGAAGGAAGAAGAAGAAGAAGAAGAAGAAGAAGAAGAAGAAGAAGAAGAAGAAGAAGAAGAACGGAGAAGAATTGGAAGAAAGAAAAAGAAGAAGAAGAAAGGAGAAGAAGGAGAAGAAAGGAGAAGAAGGAGAAGAAAGGAGAAGAAGAAGAATAAAGAAGAAAAACAAAAAAAGAAGAAGAGAAAAGAAGAAGAAAGAAGAAGAAGAAAGAAGAAAGGAAAAATAAGAAGAAGAAGAAGAAGAAGAAGGAGGAGAAAGAAGAAGAAGGAGAAGAAGAAGAGGAAGAAGAAAGAAGAAGAAGACCTTAACCTACATAATACATCTGGGTGACATTCACTTTTCAGCAGTAGTGAAACATCAGTAGTATATGACAGCAGATTTATGCACCATTCAGCAACCTACTTTGGTCCCACGCACTAAAAACTGCAAATTCGCACTTGTAAAATCTGGTATTTGGCGTTCAAATAATTGTACAGGCAATCACAGTCCTCTATAAAAGGACGGCAGTGATAATGTGTCCCTGATCCTTTTATGGAATTTCCATGAATTCTAAGGCCCAGTTCAGCTGCTGTCACAATCACTTGAAATCCAAGAGAAGGTTGCATGCACTTAGTTTCTGTGTGGGATGGCGCAATGGCAGTGTGGAGATTACATAAGAGACTACTACCACGTGGGACAGTCTTATAAGTTATCTAAAGCTTGTGATAATACATGTCTTACATAAAGCTTTGGAAGGGCGGGGGGATATTTAACTATATAGGGACAGCGATCTCTCTTAGGCATAATTTCGTAGTAACATCACTGCATTTGTAATGTTCGTGCTGGTTACGTGACACCAACTATTTCATCATTAGGTACCATAATGATCTTTTTAACTTTTTAGGTGTGCAGTTGAAGTTCATGGGGAGGACAGAATTTATGGGATTGATTGCGGAATTGAAAAGGAAGAATATGTGTGATAGTGATGAGTGCCAGATGTGTGACAAACGAGCGAAAGAAACAATATTATGGCATGTTATGTTTGAATGTGAGCAGTATGATGATGTTAGACAAAAATTTTATGGGGACATTTATAATCTTATTTGATATGTAAAGATTTGATAAGAAGCACGTTTTCTCTGAATTTCCAAAGATGTCCAGTTTTAACAAAGCATCATTATTTATTAGGCTGTGAACATGTCAACGCTTTTATGTCTAGAACTGATCATTTATGTAAAAAGTTTCTTAAATTATCCTATACTTTAAGACATCCTAACCGCTAGGCGCATGCTATTCAACATTTTAATTATAGTATTAGGAGTTGTAATTAAGTAAGTTCTATTTTATAGACGGGCAGCCGAATCTCCCAGATCGTGCGCCCCCGTTGTAATGGGGAAGTTCCAATAAATATTCTATTCTATTCTATTCTACTCTATTCTATTCTATTCTATTCTATTCTATTCTATTCTATTCTATTCTATTCTATTCTATATGCTAAATCACTGTAGGTCGCCTAGGCTGGACCTAGTGTCTGATGGGATCTATTATTATGTTTCACGCAAAATGTTTTTCCTTCCTGCCAGAAGCCAAGTGAGCACAACTGTTGGATGCCCTAATACATGTGTAATACATGTGCTGCTTCTTTGACTGGTATAGATTAAATTACAGCAGACTATTTCAGTGGTTGCAAGGGGAAAGAACATGCAAATAACCCAACCCTGGGTTTGTTGACATAGCTTGAGGTCCCGACTTGGTTTTAAATGGGGATAGATTCAAACTGTGGCACACAGCACATTTTTTTTTTTTGGTGACTCAGATGCTCATTTGGATCATTTGGCCAAGGGAATTCCTTGGGAATGGCCGAGGAAAATAAGATTCAAATGACAGCAGTTGGAAGCTGGTAACGGCATGTTGGCTTAATATTTGCGTGTGTAACCATGATGGCAGAACGCTAGTGCTAAATAGCTTGGTCTTGATTTCATTAGTGATTATCGATCTTCATTCCCTCCCTTACTTTTAATGTACTTTTGGTATCAATTACTTCCACCACCCCCTTCCCCTTCCCCTCCCCCATAAAAAAAAGCCCCTTTTGTATACTGTATGAGAAACTCAGTTCCTTCGGCCCTGGCGATAAAAGCGTCCATGTATCCGCCATACTCGCTCTCCTCTTCGACAGACAGACAGACAGACAGACAGGCAGGCAGGCAGGCAGGCAGGCAGGCAGGCAGACAGACAGACAGACAGACAGACAGACAGTGAAAGAAAGATATGTGTAAAAAGATGTGTACACGTGTGTGAATGATGTCTCTTATATGGCTATAACTGTGCTAAACAAGGATGTTAAAACCTAAAACAAACAAAGCCATTGTATCTAAAAAAGTCATACACCGAGTTGCTACAACATGCTGCGTAACTCTATCGCACAGAGAATCCATAATGAAGAAGAAGAAGAAGAAGAAGAAGAAGAAGAAGAAGAAGAAGAAGAAGAAGAAGAAGAAGAAGAAGAAGAAAGAGAAGAAGCCTACATTAATACATGCGGATGAATTTCACTAGGGAATGAATCTAGGAGGTCATTAGGAATAGCTGATAGCGTGTGAAAAGTGAGATTTAAACGAAAAAAAAAATTCCTCAGTGTGTCCATGATAAACAGATAACATTTAGAAACAGATAGTCAATCACCTGGCAAAGTTTGACCGTGAANATATGGCTATAACTGTGCTAAATAAAACCTAAAACAAACAAAGCCATAGTATCTAAAAAAGTTATACACCGAGTTGCTTCAACATGCTGCGTAACTCTATCGCACAGAGAATCCATAATGAAAAAGAAGAAGAAGAAGAAGAAGAAGAAGAAGACGAAGAAAGAGAAGAAGCCTACATTAATACATGCGGATGAATTTCACTAGGGAATGAATCTAGGAGGTCATTAGGAATAGCTGATAGCGTGTGAAAAGTGAGATTTAAACGAAAAAAAAAATTCCTCAGTGTGTCCATGATAAACAGATAACATTTAGAAACAGATAGTCAATCACCTGGCAAAGTTTGACCGTGAATATTATGGTCGCCGTATAGCAAGAATAGACCATCCCACATTCATGCGATTTTGGCGGTAAAGGGTTCTATAAATAGATATTGACTCAATCTTGCTATAAATATGGGTTAAATTGCTATTTGGCCTGTGGGGACTTCTAACACCATTTTTTCTTTTTTTTTTACAAGTCTTTATAACTCACTGGCAACATAAATTTCATCCCTCAGTTTCTCAAAACACAGCAAGTAAACGTCGAGAATTACTGTATTATGTAACACTTCTAGATCTAGATTAATGTTCCACCTCTAACAATAACAACCTCAGACAGTGCTGTTGGCATTCCTGAGACTCCAAGAGAGGGAAGGCATAGAACGCAAACAAGTCATCCTTAAGGTATGTGCTATGATAGCCTCAGTGGTCAAACAACCCGAGGCCCTAACCCATCTCGGATAGAGGGAGCAGGAGGAGGGGGAGAAAAGAAATGTACTAATTCATAGGACCAAGCACATTACGAGGAGGGTTTAGGATTTGTGGGGCCCTGTGGCCGTATGCATGTATTATGTAACACTTCTAGATTCATGTTCCACCTCTAACCGTTAGGTTAGGTAACGCACTGCGATAACCATAAGAAACTCCCAAAACATTAGTAGTGTTCATTGTGGTTAACGCAATACGTTAACTATCGTATGGATTATGCATACGGCCATTGGGCACGAGAAATATGAGGGGCAGGTAGGGATTGTCATCCATCAGACGGTCATGCATGGGGTAAACTGCCATAGCAACCATTTAGCAATAAAAATTAACATTTGTTCGACTACTCTCCACTCTCTCTCTCATCCCCTCCCCTCTGTTTCCTCCCCTTCTTTTTTTTCACAACACTTGTCTTCAGTTATGCCCATTGCTAAATCTGCCCCAGTGGCCGTACGCATAATCATTACGTTAGTTAACGCACTGCGGTAACCATGGGAAACTCCCAAAACATTAATAGTGTTCACTATCCTTAACGCGGTACATTAATTAACATATGGATTATGCATACGGTCACTATGGTATTAGGTAACGTATTGCGTTAAACACTGTGATCACTACTAATGTTTTGGGAGTTTTCCGAGGTTACCGCCGTGCGTTAAATAACGTAAGGATTATTGATAGGGCCACTGGTCACTATCTCTCCCTTGTTGACCGAAATTCACATTGGACACTAAAGCATTTGAGGTTTAAAAAAAACAAAAGAAGCCTGGAAGTGTTACTAGCTAACCTCAATGATTATAATTATAGCATTCTGCACTATATGAGTGTGTTACATAACAATGTTTATTCATGAACTCCTGTCAATATTTTTACTTTTCTTAAGCCACAGTTAATATATTTTCCGGAATCTATAAGCCACTTGACATTTTCTTTTTATTATCGTTGTTATTCTCAACGCAAGAACTCTTGCGAAAGGCTGGTTTCGTTATATTCCAATAATAAATATGCGTTAACTTTAATTTTTATTTATATCTAGTTCAAAATATGGTTGTTAAGCCCGACCAGATGAGAGTTAAATTATCAACAGCTTGTATTACTTGTAAGTTGCTTTCCGAAACTGCCCCTTTCCCTCTCCCTCCACCCCACCACATTTTTGGAAATGACACACTGCTGACATTTGTTGAAAACTGAACCCCGCAGGAATATCCGGGTTAAGTCTGGGTTACGTTCACACTGACTGTCACCATATGCAAAAAGAGTCCCAGGTCGCATGCACTTACGCCAGGAAAAACCGTAGTGCAGAAATGTACACATTTCTAATTGGATGAAAGTAGAGTATTATACAATGCCCTAGGAAGACAGTGAAAAATTTGTCTTTTGGATCGTTTATGCAGAATGGGCCCTAGATTTGTAAATCAGACTGCAAATAAGTTCGCATTCTTTCCTCATTTTGTAAACAAAATCTGAAGTTTCGGTCAGAGACTTCGGTTTCGGTGTGGCTTTCTATGCGGAATACTTGTTGTTAAAGAAACTAGTTAGCTTGACTACGCCTTTCGACGCATCGGTTCGTAATTCGAAAACAAAATGCAGGTTCTACATTTTAAAAAGCATTTTCGATCAGCCCACTGATTGCTGCAGACTTAAAGAAGACTTAGATGAGATTGTGAAATTTCTTGCAAGTGACCTTTGGGAATACAATTCATTGGCTCTAAGAGGCAAATGGGATTAAGCTGTCGTAATCAGAAACTGATCAATATGATCATGACTTTCGAGTACATGTTATGAACATTACATCTGGATGTGAGTATAGTTGGATTGGCTTTAATATGTCTAGGCGACTTCAAAGAAGCGGAGATAGGACACTTTCTACTAGGGAACGAAAAAAGAACAAAAAGTCTGTAGAGTATGCACTGCCAGCCCGACAAGTTGAATGTTTTGGCCTATGTTATATTTTCGTGCTCTTTATACGGTTTTGAGTCAAGTCCGGGCACCATCCTAGATGACATCTATCTATCTATCTATCTATCTATCTATCTATCTATCTATCTATCTATCTATCTATCTATCTCTCTCTCTCTCTCTCTCTCTCTCTCTCTCTCTCTCTCTCTCTATCTATCTATATCTTATGAGGTCTCCCAAGAAAGGACGACGCTAGAATTAAGTGCCTGAGGAAGGGTGAATATTGTGGGTAGGAGTGGCTAGTGCATTTTTCTCATTTCAATCATGAGTACAATCGACATTCACATCCTGATGCAAACGGGTGGAGTGATTTCTATTTAAATTTGCCTTTAACCAGAATAGCGACTAGCCCAGCTAACTTACGGAAGGCTTACCTACTGACACCTGCGATTAAAGGATGTAGATAGCGCTAGGAGTTCTCACACAAGCCCTCTACAGAGCGGATGTACATTCCTCAATGTAAACATAAGTCTGGATCAACACTCATGATGGCAGGAAACACGTCTTTACTCGCTGAACTGTCTTTAATCGCGTCCGAACACCGAGGATGGGCTGGCAGCATAATGAAGAAAGTCTTATCAGTAAATCGGTACATTGCGCAATAAAGACTTAATGCACCTTAGCACTTTACCAGCGGTACCGTTGTACTGAGTACCAAGGAACTTTACTGCTCTTCACAAGCTGTCTATAGGTTTATCCCATCCAGATCTGTAATGTAGTTACAAGATAACTGAATAGATATATCACAGCACTGGCGACCACTGCCTACACAAAAAAGACTATAGGTCTACCATAGCATACAATCCGAGTTTCCATAATTATTGATTCAAGACTGTCACTTTCAACAGAGACTAAAAATATAATAATACCATTCAAGTCCGGACGAATCACGAAATAAAATGCTGGCTCCTGCAGTCATGAAACAAGAAATAAAAACTATATATTATAGTGATAATATTATGTGAACTGACACTGCTCTGGTCTAATCTATATCTGTCTTTAAAAGAACAACATAACTGGTCTCTTGTGTAGTTTCACATCACGACTGATTTGCATAGCACACCACTCGCAGAAACACAACATAATATAATAAGACTGTTTTGTTATCAGGGTACTGTGCACACACACACCCACAGCGATGAACAAAATGAGATACTGCAACTTACGATCCGGGTGCGTGTTGTATTTATGGCTGTGTAAACTGCAAAGCTGCTGAGTCAATGCGGCCAGTGCAGCGGTTAAGGTTGTACTTTGGGACTACATTTTACAGAGTGATCTATGGGGGTTGGGAATACTGTACTCTAGGGGCCCAGCTTGTTCTACTTTTTTTCCCCAGTGAATTACCGTAATCCCTCGCCTTCTAGACATTATAGGAGCGGTGAGACACAAAAGCGCTGGTTTTATTGCGATGGTATAACATTACCATCTTTTTTCCTACTCGGAACTTACTGCATTATTTGATGAAAATGAGCGTTGTCCACAGACAGTTTACCCCATCACCCAGACTCTTTTACGTTCACCCAGCCTTAACCTGTGTGGTGTGGTTGATACCACGACAAATGCATATCAAGGTGACGGTTGCACACAACCAAATGTGCCGTGAATGGGGATATGCAGCTTCAGCGAAATAATGTACAGTTACAGCGAAACAGGCATACATTTATAGCGCCAAACCATATACAGTTTCAGCGAAATTGAGCGGAGCTAACATATACATATACTGCGCCAAATAGACACAGTTTCAGCGAAACTGGGAGGAATTTTGCAACTCAAACAAAGGGGCGGATTTTCATTTTGTATTTCTCTTGAATTTATAAAGTACGCAAGAATAGAACTCAGCATGCATTTTGACCCGCCCTCTGGCGCTGTACATGTATATCTTCTGTGAGTGATGTAGCTGGAAGGCATAACATTTCTGGCGCTGAAATTACAATCCCCCCCACCTTGTGAATTTGAGAGACAAGTAAGAAGAGCTAATTCAGACCACATTAACAAAATTTGAACAAATGCGAAGAAAAGTGTTCAGTCAAAAGACCCTGAAAATGGTTTCGTGTGAGAGAGAGAGAGAGAGAGAGAGAGAGAGAGAGAGAGAGAGAGAGAGAGAGAGAGAGAGAGAGAGAGAGAGAGAGAGAGAGAGAGAGTAGAAATGTGTATTTTTGTATCAAAACTCACATTTTTTTTTCTACATAAAAACACGTCATTTCAATATGCTCAACCAATGCACATATTATATGCATTTTGACTTCATAAAGTAACTCTCTTAGCCAAAATGAGGTTTTCAAAATTCAAGTTCAAGCTCAAAATCTTTACTAGGCATTAGACCACATTTCATAAGACATTTTATTGAAAAGGATTCTCTGAAGCTATAATACCTCCGCCCAGTACTTTCAATAATTTAACACGTTAGACGAGTACAGAATGTTATGAATCATTTCAATGAACTCATTCAAATCAATACTGCTCGCTTAGCTCTCGGAACATCAATACTCCATCACAGCCTTCCTCTCCCCAGAACATTACACTGGTTATCTGTAAAATCTAAAATGGAGCGTAAAATAATTTCTTCTTCTTCTCCTTCTTCTTCTTCTCCTTCTTCTTCTCCTTCTTCTTCTTCTTCTTCTGCTTCTCATGTTCTTCCTCCTCCTCCTTCTCCTCTCCTTCTCCTCCTGCTGTGTTCCCGGATATGTCTCATATTGTTATGATGGTGCTGACCTGTTTCAGAAAGTCGTTTTTTTTTTGTCTGTTGCTGTAAACTTGCAGCCGGGCCCCATAGCGTTATTTCAAAGGCAGACTCTCCTAGCCAAACCCCTTTTCCTATCGTTATTCAAATATGGACACTCCTACAAAATGAAGTAAAGAGTCTGCTCCTTGCGTCCCCTACACATAATCCATAAATCTGAGCCCTAAGGATTTGAAACCGTGGCCGGACACTAGGCCGACGGACATTTGGCCGACAGACAATTGGCCGACGGACACTTGGCCGAACGGACAGTTGGCCGAAGGATATTTGGCCGAACGGACACTTGGCCGAACGGACACTTGGCCGAACGGACACTTGGTCGAACGGACATTTGGCCGAAGGACAGTTTGCCGCAGATTTGTTTTGTTTTTGTTTTTTTTTTTGGTGGGGGTGAGGCCATTCTTCAGGGGGGAGGGGGGGTGGAGAGGTTTTTTTCTTTTGACCAATGTTTATTATAGCATAATTATTTATTGCAGTAGGTGTCAACATATAAATGAATTTAGTGAGAACTTACATTGGCACATTCTCTGAGAGAGAGAAGAAAGTGCCGAGATGAATGATATAACAATATGCAGTAATGAATTTCGGCCAAATATCCGTTCGGCCAAATGTCCGTTCGGCCAAGTGTCCATTCGGCCAAATGTCTGTCGGCCAAGTGTCCNTGGATTATAAAAAGCAGCAGCATCTACAGCCGCACATTAAATACTGAACTGCAAGAACTACATCTGCATGTTTGGGACCAAATCTTGTAGAAGTATTCGTGATTTCGGCTGTGCAAAATAAAGGCTCAATTTCACTCTTTCCAGTAAGCAAATCACCAGTGGCCATTTACATTATACCTACGCACTGCGGTAACCTTTTGAAACTCCCGAAACATTAGTAGTAACATTGTACAGTAGTTAACGTAATACGTTAACTAACGTATGGATTATGCATACAGCCACAGGAGTGGCAACCTTTCATTGAAAATGATCTCCTAATAGATACACCTAAAGAGCAGGAAGTTAAAAGGCACTCAGTGACATTAAAATTTTCTTTTCGTGTTACATGCACTTCATCTTTCCGAAACAGCCGACCAGGACAAACAATCCTGTGTTTGCCGGTCTGAGAATGAGGCTCTACAGCACGAATAACAGAGCTTATGATTATTGGTAAACCAGTGATGTAACAGAAAAACAGAGCTGGGGGTAAATAAAAAGCTGGCATCGGCTGGCTTAAATTATAGCTTTTTAAAAATATAGCATTTTTAGCTTTTCACAAAGGTGAAGGGGAATTAAAGTAGTTCTGACTCTTTTTTTCTAAGGGGGTGGGAGTTGGGCTGGATGGAAGGAATAAAGAGATAAGGATTGCCCTCGGTTCTAATCTCGGGGTTTGTAATCTCTCCAGACTGGCTATATTATATGCTTCTGGTCTATAAAGAAATGATACGAAGATCTGGGTTGTTCAAATACGAATACACACAGGCCTTTCCGCTCAGCTGCTGCTTAGATTCTTGCCTATAAATAATGATTACCAGTTCCTCAAGTGGAAGGTTGAAAGGGATAGTCTGAAGTACTTTTCCTTCCTAAGGCTGCGTAATTTTATTGATTTCTTAAAAAAAAAACACAAACTGTCCTGATCCATCAGAAACCAGCGAACTTTCGTCATAAGATAACTTAATAGTTGACCTCAATTTGTGTTCTGAATACCCTAGCCCAGGTGATTTCATCATCTCTAATATCAGTAAAAACTTGATCAAGAGAAATAAAAAAGTTGTGCATCTTCGTCAGTCAGAATAAGAGTATCCGGTACAGTCATGCCTGGTTGGCTCATGAATAGCCAAATCTGATTACATTTCAAGTTGCTTGGCGTCTTTTTCTTTAAAGCCATGGCTATTTAGTTACATTGGGACTACATTCTAAAAGTTGAATTTTTATAGCAAATTTCTTAACATTTTCTTTAAATTGTCCCCCAAAAGATGAAAAAATATTGTTCCTTCTAAAGTCTTCTTAAAGTCTAATTTAAAAACAAACAAAGCATTTAAATAGTATGGTTTTATTCCGGTTAGATGTTATTTTATTTTTATTGCTATGTGCAGTGTCATCAAATTTTACATTTCTATATGTATAATATCAAATTGACATCATTTCTATTTTCAGAAGTTGCTTATCTTTTGGCTAACTTTTAGAGTTTTGATGGTGACTTTTTGGCTACTTTTCAAGTGTCGTTTGGCTACTTCATAAAATCTTACCTGGCAAAACTTTCCCGGTAACTCAACACTGACCTTTTTTTTTGTTGTTGTTGTTGTTGAGTTTGCAGCGGGTACGGATGCATGCTGTTTCATCATGCATTTTGATGCAAACAAAAAAAAAACAAAACCCAAATTTTCCTTCATTCAGCTCTTAAGAGTCCTTGACGTCATGTCAAATCAGTTTGTTCTCACAAAATCATAATAATTGGGATAACTTTTTAACCTTGCCGTTCTATCTGGCAATTGCAAATCCAGACACGGCTAGACTGAAGTTGAGGTTACACGTACAGTTATTTTTTAGTTCTGCTATTGCCAGATAAGACTGTGTGTGTTAACGTTCACCAGCGATTACAAACTGCCACGCTGACCTTTCAGTAATCAGTCTGTCTGACACTTATGGACGTTATTGTTATGTAATATGAAGAAATGATAATCACAGTTGGAGTTACGGGCAAGACAGGGGCGTACTTGTTTTCATATTTTTTCTTCATAAAGGGGAGGGGAGGTGTGCGACTTTAGGGCACGGGTGGTAAAAGGGGAAGCGGATGGGGATGGGAAAACATTTTTGGGGACAACAGTGGTTAAAAAGAGAGTGGGAGGACAACACAGTAATACTAACCAAAAGGAAACACAGCTTACGGGGTGGGAGGAGGAAGGAGGAGTAGGGGGTGGAGCGAGGATGGGGTAACGGGCGGAGCTGTCATGTTTTTTGTTTGTTTGTTTTTTTAATGTGGGGCGCTTGCTACTGCCTGCTTGCAGGCTGTAAAATTCCATGGTCTAGATATTCTTAGCACACAAAAACTCTAACCACGTGACGTTTGATCACAGCAAACAAACGATGTCGGCAGGCGCCATTCACGTTAGAATTATCTCAAGGACACAGATTGCTGGGTAAAAGCTTGAAAAGAGAGGCCTGGCTTGGCTGGCTTGTTAGTATTAATGTGGTCTGGCTGAGCAAGTGGTACTTTTGAAATAAGCTGAAAGCTGTGTTCAAACTTCGTGACCGAGTTGGTGGACATCTGATTTTGCAACCAGTCAAAATACGCCTTATGTCGCTAGATTAGAAATTGAGCCATCTAGAATCATCTCAAGGACACAGATTGCTGGGTAAAATCTTGAAAAGAGAGGCCTCGGCTGGCTGGTCTATGGTATTGGTATTATTATTAATATCGTCTCATTGACCAAGTGGAACTCTTGAAATGGAGAATGACAGAGTTGATAGACACAGATTGCTGGGTAAAAGCATGAAAAGAGAGGTTTAGGCAGGCTGGTCTTTGGTATTAGTAATAAAGTCGTCTGGTTGAGCAAGTGAAACGCTTGAAAGCTGTGTTCAAAATTAGTGATAGCTGGTAGACTTCTGTCCTGCAACTAGTCAAAATGAACCTTAACTCGCTAGATTAGAAACTGAGACATCTGTGGCCGCATGCATAATCCTTGCGTTAATTAACTTATTCCGTTAACCATAGTGCAGACTACTAATATTTTAGGAGTTTCCCGTGGTGACTGTAGTGCGTTAACTGTCGTAAGGATCATGCATATATGGCCACAGGCTTTGAATATGATTCGATACCAAATTTTTATTTGTTGCAGAAATCGAGAATAAAATACATTATGTACACAAGACTACTGATTTTATTGATGAATAGTTTGTAAATGTTGATAAATTTGATTGTTTGTGAGGTAGATTAGATAGCCTTGATAATGAAACATTGTTCCTTAACTGCAAGTTTTCTTGGAATTTTTTTTTCTATTGAAAAGGGGTCACTTCAAAAACCTGTATCTTAGACCAGAATAACACTAAGTCAAAACTTTTGTTTTTCTACTGGTGAATGTACACACATTATTAATCTTTCATGTAATAATTATCAATGACTTGATGCAGTCAAAAAGCGACCTAAACCTCTTTTTTGACCATTCATTGAAAATGCTGTTGAAATGACACTGAAATGCCATTTCCTTGAAAATATATAAAAGTTGATTTATCTTATTTGTTAACAACAACAGAATGAATAGTGGATGATGCAGTATGAAATACATGGACATTAAAAAAAACACACCAAAAAAACGTTAAAGGCAGCATCGCTGAAAGGCTTGCTTATTCAGGGACAGAGGCTCTTACTTGCAGGAGGTCTGTTATATCGAACTTTCGAGGTTAATGTGAGCAGTTAGGAAGTGTGTCAAGGTCACGAGTAAACACTACGCTCACATGCAAAAGTTAGGGAACCTGTTCAGACAGTAGATATTTAAGTATTAAACTGCTGTGAAGTTAGCATCCCTGTGGTCACGTGGTGTAGTGGTAGCTCGTTCAGACTTGCAAGCTTAAATCTCCCTGGATTCAATTCGGTCTATCTTCTCAAAATTGATTCATCACAGTGATTTGGTAAAAATCCCTGGTGACTCACGTCTCTAAATAATTTATTATGTAACATCATCTTCCAAAACATATCATACACCATTCACGTTCATCCCCCTAGATAACATAATAGAATATGCCTTTCTACCTGGTTACATTAAGTAGAAAGAAGAACTCAGGGACAGAGACGGTTACTTTCAAGAGGACTATTATATCGAACTTTTGAGGTTAAGTAGAGAGAAAAGGGGACTCACAAAAGCGGGAAAAGCATTGTAGAAGAACGACTGCTATCACATAGTCTACTAAGTCTAGTATGCTACAACTCCAGTGCCGGAGAAGTGGATAAGAAAACAGATGTTGGCAGTGAACTTGGCAGGCCCACGTTTTTCTGCTTAGATAAGTAAATCATCTGACCTTGAGCAACATATACTGTAGAGACTCAGAATTATTGGGTCAGATTTTCTAAAGGGGACGCCATGGATGAAATAACGCTACCTGCCTTACGCTGACATTTGAGAACTAGTGCATTAAGGACAGGATCTCCTTACCATCGCAAGAATTACATTAACTCTCCATGTTGAACTCTACTAAGAGTGCAATCAGCACCAATGCACTTACGTAATTCTTACCATGGTAAGAGATCCCATCATTAATGCCCAAGCTCTCAATTGATAAGGTGTCGCTGTTGGTATGCGAAAAAAAAACAACCAACAAAACATGGGAATTTGATCTTCACCAAACCTTACAATCTCACACCATGGCCCATAGTTCACCTTTCCGAATCAGCCAGCCAGAAAAAAACAACAATGCCCTATGACCATTACTTGAGGTTGATGCTCGAATGCGTAAAGGACTGAATAATGCTTTTTGTCACTGCTAAAAACAAAGCGTTGTGATTGGAAAACCGAGCTCAGATATTAAAAAAAAATGAGCGTCGACTGTCTAGTTTAATCACGTCAAAGTTCTTTTTTTTTCTCCAGCTTTTCGACTGTATGGTAAGTTGTGCACCAGCTCACATCTGAACACTCCCACATCCCTATCAAACAACACTAGTGTTTTTACACGTTTTTTTTTTTCGATCTAGGTCAATGGCCAACCTTAATGCAACACTACTGGGGAATTATTTCTGTCTTAAGAATTCAAGCTACCTACCTACCTACCTACCTACCTACCTACCTACCTGCCTATCTGTCTGTCTGTCTGTCTGTCTGTCTGTCTGTCTGTCTGTCTGTCTGTCTGTCTGTCGCTTTTCAACGTCTGATCTAGTTTTAAGCCAAACGATGACAAAACATGCTGGAAACTGGAATATAGAGCAAGAGAGTCTGCTTTTTCTCCCACGAACTAGTTTCCTCTGTGATCGTTATCACCAAAGGTGTTGCCATTTTAGTCAACTGCTTTTCCCTTATAGCAATAGTGATTTTTTCCCTCTACATTTCCCTACGTACAATGTTGAAGTAAACTTAGTGAAAATTTTCCTATCATTTTGCTATCAAAAAGAAAAACACCGAGCACTTTACCCTCTTAACATTACATTTCACTACTTTTTCCAAATTACGAAAAATCATTTTCTCCAACGTGGAGGCTTTTCGTAAAGCCTTTTTACCCTGCCGTCGGGGAAAATCCCTAGGAGTGGCGGCACTGATCACGAGCTAAGTTCGTTTGTTGTGTTTATCATTGCAATTCTCGGGGTGACACATCAAGACACTTCTGATGCAACAAATAAATTATTGCGTCAGTGAAGTGCAGTAAGATATTGTGGCTGAGACGATGTTACACTACCGTTATTAATATCCACAGTGCAGCTGATAAGGCAGCAAGAAAGAGACGAAATCTGCACTTTCAGTGGCAGGCGGACATGTGCCAGGTATTTTTGGATATGGATCCCAGCCAGGAATTTAACCTGTTATCAGAAACCAGGTCATTCCCAACATGGCTAATAATGAAATAATTCGACACGTTTACAACGGGTGTCCCAATATTATCCTGCAAAGACTCATTTAAAAAAAGTTAGAACACCATGAACTATTGAAGCTTTCAGATGCGACTGAAGTCCTTTTTCCCCTCCAGCTATGCAAAATTTCATGTGGAATAATTATTTTTTAAAAAATGGCTGGATTTGTTTATTCGTGTGTTTGTATGTTTGTAGCTGACTGAGTCTATCCACTATGGAAGTCAACAAGCAATGGGTCTCAAATTTTGCGCGTCATCCGCAAAAGGCGGAGAAGAATCTATGAGAGATGAATTTTTGGGCGCTATAAGGCTAAATTCCTTAACAGGTCTGATCAGAATAATTTTGATAAAAAAAGCGCCCTATACATGCGTGTAGATGTGGCATAAGATTGGTTGCCTCCCTTCCGCTCCCCCTACCCTGTCCTCGCACCTGCTTCCCTTTCCCAGCTAATCCTCTTTACCGCAAAACCTTGGGAATCATTAAGCTGAAGATGATCCATATCATTGAGACCAGGATATCAGTCACAATAGCATTAAAAACGTAATTAAGATAAAGCATTCGTTGGCAGTGATAATACAGCGATAAAGCTTGAATAATAATTCTCCAATCACGAATATATTAAGTCCCAGAAAAAAATAAATTCTCAATATTAAATTTCCCTATCTTCAATAATTATTTCAGATGATCTGTGCACACCTACTGACATTGTGTTACAAATTACCAGATGGAAATTGTCTGTTACTGATGCAGATATAATATATATAAAATGATGTAGGTGCTTTGTTTATACCAGAACTAAACAATTAAACACACATCTATCAATAACGTGCCAGACAGTATACATCTTACATAATTATTTGCCGCGACATGAGCTTCATCTCATTTCTGGACATATCTTTTAATTTTTTTTCTCTGTGAGGAAAGCATAGCACCAAGACCTAATCAAATATACATGCAGCAATTACATACTAGACTATATTTTTTGTTTGTTAATGTGGTCAAATTTCATCCGTGATTCCTTCAACTATTTAGGGCATTGAGCTTTGAATTCAGTATATTCTTTTTCTGGGCCACACATAACTGTAAGAACCACTCTAGAAGAAATGAGAGTCTACCTACCTTAGCTGATATACCGTGTCCTCGTTTTAAGTGTAGGTAGAGCCAGGCCAGAGGATAGGATATCCACTATCCAAACACCCTGTGTAAATTGCGCCTGGCCATCATTCTCCGCCTATCACACAAAATGACGGTTCTCAAACTGTTGGAGGTAATGTCGATTTGAGGAGGGGCAGGGAGGGGGACGCAGGAAAGTGTAGGCAGGATGAACACTTTGTCACTCATCCTTCACGGAGAAAGAAAGCTTTATTTAAATCGACAATAGCGAAGAAATAGAGGATCTTCTGTAGATACCGCTGCCAAATATGTGTCTCGGCCCTTCACCACCTAAAACAAATGGAAGATGAATCACGGCATAGTCTAATTAACGTATCTTTTCACTGGTTTATTATTTTTTTTTTCCGTGCTGAAAGCCCGAAGGTATTGGTAGATTCGAAAGAGCAACTTCTCTTGTTTTGCTCCAGGACAACATGAGTCATTGATAAATACGGAGCCCTGAGGTAATTGTCCTATCTGCAACACGGTAGATCTGGGGACCAGCCTAAGTATGTTCTTGTTGCCTAATGATGGTCAAGCATGAGCCCGTGTTGGGCAAAGTATGAGAACCGCGACATATTACAAGTGTCCAGACCTCAAGGTTGAATGTAAGGACAGTCATGCTCTGTAATTTTTAGCGCTGGGCTGGCTGTTGGTACAGGACAGAAAGTACTAGACTATGTTCACAAACAGAGATAGTATGGCTATCTTGGCATATAACCTACTTTCTTTCACCGGCGTAGCCACAGGGGGTGACGGAAAGGATACAGTGGTTACACTCCACAACCATTAACCTCCTCAGTAAAGCCGGGAGGGTAAACAAAATAATAGACGGTGGGTGTAAGTGAAAACTAACACGTCCATTTAATCCAATACAAATATAAAAATGTACAAGTGAACTAGAAGAGGGGGTTTATAAGGTTTCCAAATCTGCACTAACATTTTTCGATTAAGCCAGATTTTGGAGGACATTGAAATTAAAATCTTAGAGATCTGAAGGCCTGTGCTCAAGGGTAAACTGGCCTGAGAGCATGTGGCGGTTGTAGGAATGGTATTTTGTTAGGGTTTCTACGGTACATAATTTGAAACAACAAAATGGTTATAGTATTTGTAGACAATTTGCTACATCCGGTTGTGGTCTTTGTCGAGGGGAAGCATAAAGTCTTCGAAAGACACAGGCGCCTAGTTCGCTATGCGGACTCTAAATACCAACCAACCAACCAATCAACCCAACCAATCAACCCACTCACCACCCATCCACCGACCTCGACTGACCGACTGACCAACCGACCGACAGATTAGAGTCTTGTCGACCAGATAATTTATCTACTTTGGCTGACTGGTTCAGAAACTCTAAAAAGTACCAAACGACCCATCCGGCCGGCCGGCCAAACAGCCAGCCAGCCAGTCAGCCAATCATCCAACCAACCGACCAACCACCAACCAACCAATCTCTTCTAGATATCTATGAAGGCTGGCCGATTTAAAAACCTAGATGTCCAGGAGCCACCTCTTAGTGTTCTAAACAGCGCGACCTCCTATTCACAGCACGCTCGGGCCCAGGAAGGTGTCAGATTTTCTCTCGCCAGAAAACACTGTAAAATCTCTCGAGTGCCGCCAAAACACGCGTGACGATACGGTCTCATCAGCTGATGCTTGGCCGAAATGTTCTGGCAGTGATAACTTTATAGGCTGATCGGGGGAGGGAGTGATTACAGAGCAGAGCAAAGATAATCACTATCTCGATTACTCGTTAGTCAGCGGCGGACAAAAACAAAATCAAATACAATAAACTATGTCGTAGTTTGTTGTGGTGATAATTTATAGATAAAAACAGACACAGCGTGTGTGTTTAGTTTCAGGGTGGGTGGATAGTATTGAATCATCACAAAAACAAAGAAAGGTTACAATCTGTCACACAAATTCATTAGGCAACAAAAGGTAAGTGGACCTGGGAGTAGCTGAGTGATAGATTACTTCGACAACTGCTGAATAATCCTTGGTGACCGGGTACTCTTAGAATAACGGTGTAGTTGCTCGATTACTACAGACATAGACAAATAATTGTTACATTTACGCAAAAAGTATATTGCCTACAGTGAAAACGGTTCAAAACAGTTCATATAATAATATATACATTTTATCTTCCCTGCCTTAAAAAAATACTTCCTCTCTTCAAAGCCCATCGTGTCCACTGTTACCCCTGCGTAAGCTGACACAATGTGATTGAAAAGCTAGAATATGCACACAAGTGTATGATTCTCTGTGACAGATGTTTTGATGACAATTAGTAGTGCTATTCATTTCCATGTCTGTGTTGTTAGAGTAAAATGTGTATATTTCATTTCTTCATACTGGTAGGCTATTTTTTTCACGCAAAATAGATAAAGAAGGAAATTCAGAGGAACGAATGAAAATGAAAACGGAGTAGTTATGATCCATCCCCATTCCCCCT
>JAWQUT010000170.1:1284715-1302561 GCA_033807755.1 Ellobium chinense
TCCTCCCTCTACACCACACACCCTCCTTTTTCCTTAAATCCACCACACACCCCCTCCCCTTCCTCCACACCAAACCCTTGGGTTTTCTAATAGCATACAGTAAACACCCATGCTACTTAAATACGGGAATTATATGTACTGTCATCTATGGGGGCTTTGGTCTAAAATGGAACTTGTGTGTGCAATCTACCAACTGATTCACAAGTTACGCGAGCCTGACACGGATTATCTTTTAAAACTCTACCTATAGAGAGTGCACTATTATTAAAAGCCTGATTCATCGACTCTTTACATATTGTAGGAAGATTGCCGTGGCAGATTAGAACATTTAATATTGTAGTTGGCACTGGTCTGGCTTAAATGTTTCGAGATTATTAGATTCAATGCTGACAAAATAAGTTTGAGACTGCAAACTGTAGGTCATCTATATTAAAAGATTGGGAAAATATACGACAATTCCAATTTATTTTCTCTTCCCCACCATTAAAACTGATTATATGGCCGTCATGTGGCATTGCTTAGTAAATGCTCACCACCATACTGAAGGCCTTGTAGAATGTATTTCAGTCATTTGTATATTATTTTGGACTGGTTTTTTTCTATGGCTCCCAGCGCTTTCAATTGTTCTGAAATAAGGGGCGAGTTCTGCTCTCTGTCACTGTCACTCTGGCTATTGTTCAGATTGTTATCTTTTGCTGCTCTCCAATGGTAATCGCATTCTAAGAATGGGGAATTAATATAATTTTATATACGTAAAACTCACAAGCAACTGCGCCAAACGGTTTCAAAATCAGACTTAAACGTTTATCATGTTCGGTAAAGCTCTAGTTTTTTATAGACTTATCCGCACTGCTTTGCTCATTCAAGGCAGACTTTTCCCACGGCCATTTCTACAACACAGATACTTTCATGAAGATCTACATAGTCAGAATAGTTGGTTCCTACATGGACGTAAATCGTGGACTCTATGAAATGGACCGGGTGTTTTGTAGTTTCCCTCCCTCCACCTCTTCTTTCATTCATCTTATTCTCCCAGTTCCGTCTCGGTATTTCAAGTGCTGCATCTGCTTTTGTCGGGACACCATCAAATTTCAGTTCATTACAGGCTCTTCAGTAAAGTTTTCTTTTTCTTTGTCCTCGACTGGTAATTTAGCGCCTACCATTGTAATACATTAATTTGTTATATCAACTTGTGCTCTAAATTTGGTTTCATTGGATTGGGTGTAACCTGGGTGAAAATATTTATCATGATACTGCTGCTTACATGCATGTAGGTGCTTGTCATTGTGCTTCGGTAGAAGTGGATATGATATATAAAATTGTTCCCTCGTAGACTGTTTTACTTCGGTTTCGCTGGCAAGCAATGATTCAGGCTGGAGTATCCCTCCCGCTCCGGTAACGCGTCCAGCTATGGCGCTGTGTCTACGCCCAGTTTAGACTGAGCATTTTTAAAAAATCTTCTGAAGAAGAATCATGTAGAAACAATGTAATTTCCGGAATCTGGGTTTCCTCCTTTAAGACAAATTTTCAGTTTCTCCTTACAGCAAAGGTTATTCTAAACCTAGAACAGAGGTATTGAGTGACAGCATCACAAATGCAATTTCATATTCAAGAAATCAGATGCAGGCTCTACACCCTCCTCGACCTTGTAACTAAACTTGAAGTTTTGCTTGATATTTCTTTGAAAGCCTACGAAGCGAAGTAGCTAAATAAAATAAAATTAGCGCTAAGCTCGCTCCTCTCACAAGCCCCCAAAACTCTGCATCTTTTTTCTCTATTGCACTACTAAATTCCATTTTCTTCAGCACAAAATGAGCTCATGCATGCATACATATGAAAAATGATTTTCCAGAACTTAACAAGTTAATGCTGGCCTCTTGAAAATGAGATGCTTGAATTATCAGAATTATATTTCCTATCTTTCCGTAAGTCACATTCCTATCTTAAAAGTTTAAAGAGAACTAGAATTCCTCTCCAGATCTTGTCATTTTGACCCCTAAGGGATTGTAAATTGTGAATTTTAGTTTGAAAACTAGATATGATGTGGAGAATCATTTATCATACTTTCTTGCACAATTACTAACACTTCTTTTTATTTGCATGATTGTTTTGCATGTCGGCCGGCTGCTTGTATTTGTGATGCGTCGAACAGATAACTCAGTTCTTGCGTTGTAAAACGGTGACGCCTTAGGATAGCACCAGATCTTTCCAAGTGGTAGTATAGCGCTCTACTCTTGGCGATATTTGCATTATAACGGAGGAACCATTAAAAACCAAATTAACTTTTTAAGTAGCAGTTGCATTTTCCCCTATCTCGCTTCCATTAGAGCACCGCACCCATGTGCGAATGTGCGACAGAATTGTAGCACCGAAATTTTCTGCTACAGCTACTGTGCCATATCTCAAAATCAACCAAATTCAAGAGGACAAGGCGATAAACAAATGTATTGAAATGATAAGAGTTAGAAAGCCAGTCTGAGGACAAAGACAGTAAAATAAACATGTACAATTTTAGACAGTGTGAAATGTTTTGCTCATGGAATTCGGAAAAAAATAGCACTTGGGTGTGAAGCGTCCGATTGAATTTAAATTAGTATGTCTCAGTATGCTGCTTCTCTCTTTTTACGTCCCCGGAGGGTTTTTAACTTTGCTTATAAACCCTTGGTCAGCCATTTCCTAAATTAATATTTGCTCGATACACATTAATCCTTGAAAACAATGACCGTCTCCCTGGTCATTCATTCCCAAAAGAGTTTTAAGCGAAACCTTTCACACGGGATGTTCCCTTTAACCTCCTCCCTCCCTCCCCTTCCATCTTCTCCCTCCAACCCATTTACTCCCTCCCCTGTCACGCCCAACGACCGGCATATTCCTGAAATATGTCCTCTTTACCCTCCTTTGTCTTTCGTGAAGGTATTCTTTTGCCCATTGAATATTATTACACCAGAGGTCTATCCTTCCAGTTAGGGCTGTGTAAGCATTCTCTTACCCTTTAGCACTCCTCCCTCCCTCCCCTCTCGCTGCCCAGCCTCCCAGATAATATTGTGGACGTGTTTCTTAAACTTTGATCTGTGTCTGAAAAGTCCTTAACCAGCATTTCCCAGGTACATTATTCCGCCCAGAGTACATCAGTCATTGGACTAATCGTCTATGCACTCAGCTGAATACTTACTGGAGGTAAGAGACTAAACATTGTTTCCCTGGTACTGCAGACCTGCAACGGACATTCGGGAGTTTTGCATCAGAAAAACACATACCAGACAGACTTAATTATTATTAGCAATCTTTTCAAGGGCTATCAAAATACATTGCCAAGCCTTGCTGGAACACAGGCCTTAAGTGATCAGTGGGAATTAAAATCCCACCTTTTAAAAGGGCAGACAAAAATATAGGTCTGGAGAGCGACATGTTCAGCCTAAAAATATAGGCATTCTTTGTGAAATGAGTGTAAATTATTTGAAATAGCCCTAAGTGTCATGAGTAATTCTTATGACCAATCAAATCCAATTTAATTGAAAATCTCTCTTTACATCGGGGGCCCAGACTTTGAGGTGCATCACTTTACAAATTTCGACAAAAAATGCACTAAAGTTGTAATGCAACTTTCTGGTACAGTATATGGGAAAATATTAGAAAATCGAGTAAAGCGGAATTTAAGCAAACTTTTACATAAACAATCAACGCTTTAACTGAAAAGGTCCAGAAAATTAACTTATTTAATTACATAACTCTGCGAAAACGTGACATTTGTATAAATTCAGAGAACAAAGTCATGTTAATTTGCCTTATATGTCATAAAATTATTCATAAATTTGAACCTCTGCTGCTCACATGCAGGGACTGGGTTATAACATTTTGCCAAGTGAGGTATTCTCAGAGAACTCGGCGATATCCATTAAATAATCGTCTATTACCTCTTTCATCAGGCCATAAAGGGTGTAAAGACAGTACTCCATTTCTCTTCCTTCACTGGTGGTTGCGACATCTGTTGGAATCGACGTGGAAACCAACTGCCAACTGTGTACAGGTAAGCGTAGTCAATTCCAGTATTTGCAGTTCGTGATTAGTAGTAGTAGTAGTATACAGGTTTCATAAAGACTTAAGTCTCTAGATCCATTATTGCACAGATTTTCTTGACATTTCAGCCCTCTTTGTGCCTCTTTTGTTGATTGGGAAATGTGGAACAATTGCACTGTATTAATTTGATCAGCAGATTAGCGACATGCGCGTTAAATCCCATGAAATCATCTTGATACTGCATGTCGTAATTGCGAATGTTCAGAAATTTACAGACCTTTACATATGGCTACCCTGACAAATACTTAGGCCACAAAAGATACAACAGTGATATTGAGAAAAGGACAGGCAGAGAAATATGTATAAACAGATTTGGAGAGAAAATGATAATGGCAAGTCCACACATTACTCAGATCGCCCACGGACACAAGATGAATGGCGTTTGACTGGAACCCATAACATAGACGTTCTTCTGCACACTAAGCGGACGGCGTCGCACAGGATCCTTATCAGTCCTATGTTCTTTCGAAGATGACAAGACTTAGTAGCAGTTAGAGATACATGTAGTAATATTGCAAAAGTTAGGGAATCAAAACATTTACATTTATACATTAGATTTGATTTCATGGATATTTTGTTTACCCCACAGACATAGACTTTAATCATGAGGGAAGAACGTTAGCACGCCACAAAGAGCCGTCGATGAATTCTCTGACTTATCAGACCGAATATTTCCTGACTACACCTGCAAAATCAGCCTAGGAATCGAGACACTCGAAATAGCAAGAATCCAGCCTGCAGTGGTAGACTGTCTTCCAACACAGAATACTCCAGCGGCCATGAAACTTTTGGAAGCTATGTGGATTCGGCGACTTGTGCACTCATTTCACTATAGTATAGGCTACAGGTGTGCTATATTATTTAGTCTGTCCTAAAGATTTCACTTATAATCTGGCTTGTAAATTTCAATACGATGCAAATGTAATAACCATGATACGGACAAAACATTCAGTAAAATTGTCTAAGACATTACATTATCCTTTAACCAAGTCAGGACTGTCCTTAACATTACAAAGTATAGGAGAAGGGGGCGGGGATAGGGTTGTAGGCAGTGCAAGATTGTATATGGTTCTGTCCCTATTTTGCACGAGTCTGGGTCAGATGAGATTTTTTTTTTCAGACAGGCTTATGAGACATGTATGGGGTTCTGGCTTCTGTACAAGACTACGCTTGCCCAGTATTAAGACGTGTCAGCAAACCCAACCGATAGTATAGTCTTGCATTAAAACACTGTAGTCCTTTAAGACAGAATCGATGTCGGCCTTTTAGTCTGCAGCTCAATTTTCAGGTTTATCACCAATGACATTCATGTTAATGAGAAGCTCTTGCGTTACCTACGTTATTAAATTCTATTTTATTGTAGGCAGTATGACTTAAGATTTTTAAAAAAATCCCACAGCTACAGTGCCATAATAAAGGTCTTCTCATTGTTTTGACTTTGATAATATTGATTGATAAAATTGACTCCATATTCGGCTATGAAATACGGGAACTTATTTCAATTATACAATGAAAACTACTCATCAGAATGTTAGGCACTTTTAAATTATCATACTGACACAGACCGAATTCGATCGTATCGCGGTGCCCCTCACGCAAAAGAATAAAATTCATCCACATCACAGTCAAGTGGTTAAGCCTTTCAGTGACACATACCGGTGCATATTTCAGCTCATTTCGATCTCCTCCTTGTCCTGGATATTATTTAAACATGAGCACTGAGCATCTCTATTCCGTGCCAGTATTGTCAGCTCAGCAGTATACATGGGTTAATATTGATTTGCCCATTTACTGAGCCCAGATAATTTTCTCGGTCTTCACTTGTCTAGAAGAGAACATCTAGTACATTGTCATTGTCAGCATGTTATGGCACTTGACGTTATGCAGAGCCATGAGACGATTCAAATATTGTTCAGGTTTTCTACATGTAGCTTGATTCTCGACAAATCATTCAAAACTCCTGTTGTGTACCCAAAACATATTGCTTTAGATCTGAATTTTAAAAAGAGACGAAATACTGTTGTGTGATGAAAGATGAGCAAATCCGTCTAGCGTTTCAATCACCAGTTGGGCTGAAACTAAAATTCACCAGGTTATATTGTAGAGAAATGCGCGTATAGCGAGCAACATTAGCTGCTCTTTAATTACATACCCATTACATTTCTTCTGCGGACATACTTTCCTACTTTCATGCAAATCAATATCCATGTCTGTCCTTCTGAGCATTTCACATTATATGCTACACTTTGTTTTACTGGAGCATACGTGTGCTAGTTGATTTCAGAAGTCTTGATACAACAGACACAAACCTCTTTTCTCGAGTTCAGAAAGTCAGTTTCGGTGGTTTTCAAAACATTCTTGCTTCCCTTATATTCATATCATAAGGTTCAGTGGCAGCCTAGACTATTTTCCTCTTTTAATTTTTGTGTATGGAGCACGAGGCAAAATAGATCAGCGAACACGAAGAGTCTACGGTTTTCACAGGCTTCGCAGGATGTCGCTTATGTTTTTCTTCTGTAGAAATCCCATTAGGAACATGTTAATAAATGTCTAAATCGCTCAGCTAAATTAGAAAAGCTTCTGGTTTAATTGATCCAGGAGGACCGAGTATGACATAGTAATTTGTTTTTTCAATAATTTCCACCTTCAACATTCATGTATCCCTTTACTCATATTGCCGACTTAGCCGTGTTTTCGATAAACAAATAATTCAATATTGAGGTATGAAGTGGAGCATCACATTTACAATTCCATATTAAATGTATCTGATGCAGAGGTCTAACCCTCAGGACTTTGTGTAACTCTCATGGTTTTATAGCAAACATCACATCTAGCAATGTTGTTAAATTCAACTAAGTGGCCAGGTATTTACAGGTTTGAGAATACACTTTTATACTCAACTCAGTGAGGGCTCTAGAACTCTGCATCTGATTTCTTCACAGCACTACTAACATTTTTTAACTTCAGCCCACAATGAGCTCATGCATGGATTGTATTATTATAGAAGTGATTTTTGTCAGACTCGGAGACTTACATTTAAACGTTGAAGTTCTCAGGATATGATAGTTAGGGTACGTTGTATTTCAATTCCCACAAATATGGACACAAAACATTTCTTCTAAGTTATTCTATCTCATACTGGGTGAAAAAACGAAGTCAAATTGACTTTCAGATTTCTCCCTTATCCCTTTGAAAAACCATCACTCATATTGTTCTCCCTTGGAAATGCCACCGATATCTCTTCTTTAATAGGCCTAAATCATAGTCAGTTGAAGTCCGCCGGTTCTGGGCATACATCACTTCTACATTCCTAGCACAGTTATTAACACTTGCATGTCTTTGCATGTTCTTGCATGTTCTTGCATGTCCTTGCATGTCCTTGCATGTCGGTCGACCTACCATATTTTGTACTTGTGATGCTCCGTACCAATACTTCAGCTTTTAACTGCACAGAAAGTTAAATGAAACGGAAGTTTTAGAAACTAGAAATGAAAATCGCAATTATCCAACTGAGAAATCATCTGTTTTATGCTCGGTCCTAGCCTATATCTTTCTAAATCCGCATACTGTGTTTGAAGTTAGGCCTGAATGACCAGTTCCAGCAGTTTGTTATAACAATTAAAATCGCTAATTTATAGCAACAGTGCCAAAGTCTCGCTTCCATGCTGAGATAGTTTTATCTGCTCATCTTTTTTGCCTCGATGTCCATAAGATAAGGTTCTGGGAGATTTTGGATCGCATACAAGAAAGCTGGATATAGTTTCGACACAATATGGCACAAGAAAGGTAGTTTCTCTGACCTGTCTTTATTTTTTCCTTTACCTCTTGTTTCCGTCCAGGTTTCATCAATCTCAATCAGGTTAGCTCCTTAAATGCCATTATAAAAGCTGTTGCCTCTCCTCTCGTAATCCTAAAACTGCTGTATCGCAAACGGTACTCGTTATTATGTCACAATATTCTTTAAATGTATTAAATCGCTAGTTTCAAGAAGCTGTATTCTATAAATATCACGTGATCCTGTCTGCTATGAAAAGTCTGTATAAAAAGGCAAATTAAAATTTTATGCCGACTGTGAATTCTGAGCTTATTTTAAAATTCGACGCACTGTAGCTGAACCGAAAAACATAAGAGATAGGTCTTAATGAAGGGTTTGTAATGGGTTTTCGATCCTTTTATCATAAACTCTAATAAAAAAATAAACTTTTAATGGTTAAAAGTAATAAAGGGACTTAGAAGTGGCCCTCACTCTGAGACACAAATGAATTGAATGAACTACACAGTTATACGACACATTGTAGATCCAAACTGCTGACAATCGTCCATGAAACTTTGACCACAGAAACTTCGTGACATTTCAAGTACTTTTAATTCAAATGTTTAACCGAACTAGAGGCTGAAACGTGAAGAGAGCGATGACAAGCAATAAGAATAAAAGACGTAGACTAATTTTGTATTAATCTAGAGAGAGGGAAAGTCGCATATTATTGCGCCAAGAGGCTTCCAAGGCTTCAACAGTATTCGTAAGCAGGTCAAATGTATGTAACGTGTGATATACCAATAAATTATTACACTTTTTTATGTCACTGGAAATAAGCCCTGTTTATATGATAATCGATATTCAAAATACAGACGCCAGTCTCCATCTGCCGTTAACCGTGGGGGAATATTATGCTAGGCTCTACTTTCATTCTGAAGGACTGCCGGTTTACAATGTCGATTCATGTAATTCTCAATGCCCAAAAGGTAGACTTGGCGCTACAGAAGCCAGAACCGCATATCCACAACACACCCTGCCCAGCATTCCTCAACTAGCTATGTATCAAATTCTGTATACTGGATATTTGAAAATAAAATTCTATATAAAAATGCCAGCGTGCTCCAGTATAATCATAGAGCACTGAAAACATTTACATAACTTCTTCAAAATTATTGGTTCAAACAAAATAACACAGCTGTCGACATAATTACATATAGTGCCAAAACTTGACCGGGAGGGGGGAGGGGAGCGCTTTCTACCGTTCATTCAGGCTTTAAGACATTGTAATGGCTTCTCGTCAGAGACAGGATTGAATATAAAACTGCAACCACATCTTTTCACTTTGTTTTGTATGTTCCATCCAAAGAATTAAGGTATTACCATCTAAGCCATTAGGATAAACGGGCATTTCATAGTTATGACCCTATCGTATGGAAAATCGTCCCAATATCTTTTAAATTATCATTGAAAAGCTTGTTTTGTGGAAATTCGAGGAGCACGCTTTGTGTTTATGTATGCATGTGTAGTCTGGATGTTGACACTGTAAATTGTGTGAGTGGTATGCATATAGATCAAATTGGTGTGTGAGTGCTGGTATTTAGTGTGCACGCACGTAAAGCGATTAGATTTAGTTCTTATACTTTTACTGATAAACGCTGAGTAAATGAATGTTATTATAAATTTCAGTCCTCTCTTTAAGACACCATGTTTACGAGAAAAAAAAACAACAGAACTGTAATACTCTTTCTCTTAAACCGAAGTCTGATCACAGGTCAGAAGAGTAACTGTCTTAATGCGCACCTTACAGAGAGCTTCTTAAGTTCGGAATTATACGGACTCGTATGGCAGAAGTAGGCATCCACATATGGCATTTCCTGATGTTACGATAATACTGGCCCTGTGAGAACTTTAATCCGATGTGAATTTCACAACGCAATACGATCGTAACATCAAGAAATTCTACATGCGCTTGTGTACTTCTGCTATATAATACTCGTTCTGTTACACTGAAACTTTATAATAGGTCAGGAACATTGAAACTTTATAGTAGGTCAGGAACATTGAAACTTTATAGTAGGTCAGGAGTGTAACTGTCTCAGTGCACTTCATTGAGAGGTCTTAAGTTAGAACTCCTTGCGGACTCTAATGGCAGATATAGGCATTCGCATTATTATGGCATTTCCTGGTGTTACGATTGTACTGCACGTTACAAATTAGAAACACATGCCAATTTCACAATGCTATATGATCGTAACAGCAGGAAATGCCTCAATATGCACAGACCTACCTCTGCCATAACAGTCTTTAAAAGAGATCCCTTGTTAAAAGTAAAAAAGTTCAGTAATTCTATCGAGGGTAGAGAATGGGCCTTGTTTTTTGCTAGAGAAAGTTGCAAGTTTCACACGGTTTTCGTTCATAATATAGATGACATAAAACAGAAATGACTACAGTTTTCCTCAGTGTGTTCTCCAGATTATATAAAATGGGGAGTGGGGTGGGGAGGTGGGTCATAAACCTGAACGAGGGACTTCTGAATTTTGAGAGGGATTTTTAGATTATTCCCCATTCTTTTTTTAATTTGTTATTGGAGGGCTTTTATTTTTTAAACTGGGATCTTTTACGTAGATTTATGACAAAGGTACGCATGCGCATATAGCATATCCTGGTGTCATAGTCATATTGCAGGGTATGATTAGATGGTTAGAGATTAGATACCTATTTTTACCATGGAATATGATCGTTACACCAGGAAATGCATTTGCGTACGAGTATTTTTGCCATTACTTTGCGTAACTGACCCGAACTGGAAAATACAAGCTCTCTAATATGCTATGATAGCATTAGTTAGGAAGCTAAATCCATGTACATCCTCCGATTTACTGGGAAATAAAGGTAAAGAGCTAGAAGTTCATTGTCATTTATTGTTCTGTATTTCTGAAGGAATTCGGAAATTAGAATGTTATTTGCTGCAGTTAACTGGCCTGAGATGTGCAATACTCTTTGTTGACGAAAATCCCATAGAATAAGTACTTCCTTTGCTAATTGCTTGGTGACAAATTTACGAGTGTTCCGTAAAAAAATAAGAAACATGTACATGTGGAAATGTTGCACCTCTTTACAGAGTGATTTTCTTAAATACAGACAGGTTTTTTTTTTTAACTATTGCTGCCATCATGAACGTCTAGCAAGACACTGAGCCACATAAATAAAGAACTTTCATTTTTAAGTTTTGGTCGTTTTACGTACTGTTTTGGCAAAGCTAGGCATGTGCTATAGGACATAATATCCTGTTGTTGTGATCATACTGCACGTTACAAATTAAAATCAAATGATGTGAAGTTAACGTCTAGTTTGTAACGTGTAACATTATTGTAACATCAGGAACTGCTGTTTGCTCATGCCTATCTCTGCCATAGCGACCGGTAAAAGTTCCAAACTTGAGAATAAAAGCTCCCTATTTAGTATTTGCAATTATGTGCAACGTAGAGACTCTTGAATGTCAGCGAAGAAAGTCATATCATTTATATCAAAATTTTAAAATAAAAGCAAACACACGACTTTGTTCGTAGATGAAATTACATGTTCTGTGCGTTACATTTTAATAACTTGAAAAAAAATGCGTCACCATGCCAGAGCTAGAGTAGTAGTGTTTTGAAGTTCCATTTCTAAACCAGACTGTAATTATGTAGTGTCAAATGTAACCTTTCCGTAAAATATGAGGCACTAGATTTTCAAATTAATGTACCTTTAGCACAAAGTAGTCGTAGACCTTTATGTAGTTGAGATAATAGGTTTGTTCACCCAGCCCATTTTGAATAATCCTTTCCCCCTGCAGTGCAAACCGAGCAAACTCAGCAAACTCAGTATCGAGTACTGGGGGGAGGGGAGGGGGAAGAGAGCGGAAATATCTTAAACTCTCAAATCCTTGCGAAATTCAGGATATTTCTCAAACTGACCCAGATTACTGCGTTTGCTGAATATAATGCCGGGTTGGCCACCTCTCAACTATGGTGATAAATTTGGCCTAATCTAGACATTTGGTGAGAAAATACCAAACTTTCGAACGTAATGCATCTCACTGAGCGTGCCTTTGCGACGGCATTTTCTGGTCATAAATGTGTGTGGTGGCCATGAAAATGGCTAGATTCTTACATTTGTATATTATACACATTCCATTTAAGATTCAAGTTTAGCAATTTTCAATGGCTACCAATATATATTGACCAATAATGTTATCGTGAGGGCAGGCGATAAGGAGAGCAAAGAGATAGAAAAGCCGCTGCTCGTAATGATAAATTTAACAGTGTCATTAATCTCTAATTGTTTTTGTTAAATCTGTTTTTACCCATTACTTAACAGTGATATGCTGATGGTTTCCAAAGAAGTAAAATGTTAGACTAGTTCATGTAAATATAGCGATTGATTGACAGATTGATTGTGAACGTTAGACTGAACTGCCATTGCTTGTGTACTTGACTGGTTGAGTAACGATTGCTGTATGTGTGTTCCTTTATTGCTCAAGTGTTTTCATAGTGATTAGGATGTGTTAATACCATTGTATTTGTATTAATTATTGCTTACATTGTACTATATTGTTGTTATTGTCGTTTGTTTTGTAAATCTGGTCATGAGTGACGGTCGCATAAACATGTTTTTTTTTTTTATGTACAAAAGTGGTTTGTAATTTTCTTGTAGCCATGCATATACACTCTGTCATAAAAATGTTAGTTCTTGTCAAAATATCGTCTGTTTTGACAAAGAATGTGACATTATACAAAGATGAACCTCATTCAGTCTTGTTAACATGAAGTGACATAGTCTTCATTCAATTACAGCCTGAATTTTTTGAGATCGTATATGTCCAAAAATGTCAGTCTAGTAGACAAGGATCTTATATGTTAAATCGGAAAATATTAATGGAAAGCTTTTTTTTTTTCCAGCTCGAGTCTGTTATGGACAGTTATGGCAGAAATAGGCGTGCACATGGTATCTCCTGGTTTTGCTGTTATATTGCATGTTACAAACCAGAGTCAGATGTAAATTTCACACCAGGAAATATCAAATGCGCACGCATACTCTGCCATAATGGCCAGAGAGATCTGAACTTGAAAACAGCTCTTTAACTGGGTGGTAAAATTGATTGTTAAAAGACGTTATATTGTTGTTTTGTGTTTACAGTGCACATCGGGTTAATGTCCAGTTTTATCTAAACCAGTCGCTGAAGATCGTCGTTACGTGAAACGTTTTGTCTGAAATTCTTGGATATCTACGAAGAAAGTTATATCTTTTATATCGGAACATTAAAATCACAGCAAAACAAAACACGACTTTTTCCGCTGATGGAATTACTCCGTATGAGCATTAATAATCTGTACAATATTTTATCATTTTTATTGTGGAGTTCGAGAGTTTGTTATAAAAATGCACCATGTGAGGGTCTGTGTTAGCTACATACAAGATATCAAGTTCCATCACTATACCATCCTGTGATGTATATCGTGTTTTAAATCAGCTGCAGCCTATCTGTAAAATTCGAAACCGCTCCTATATGAAATGCCATCTGCACAAAGTTTGTGTGTGGGACATCCTTTTAATATTTTTTTGGCATTAACTGGGCCAGTTTAAACCGAGCAAACTCAGTATTTGGGTGGGGAAGGGGACGGAAATCTCAATCTCTCGAATCCTTGCGAAATTTAGGGCATTTCTCAAACTGACCCAGATTACTGCGTTTGCTGGATATAATGCTGCGTCTGCTAGTTTAACTTTTTTTTGTTTGTAATCTAGACATTTAGTTAGATCAAACTTGCTAACGCCAAGCACCTCACTTAGCGTACCCTCGCAACTGCAATTCATGATCAAAACTGTGTTGTGTTCATGGAAATGGCTAAATTCCTGTTTTTGTATATAAACATTCACTTGAACTTTTTGAGTTTAGCGATTTTCATTGGCTACTATCGTTGTTTTGACCATAATGCTATCGCAAAGGCAAGTTCTGCAAAGTGCATACGTATGGAAAAGCTATTCATGTATTGATGTAGCTACCGTGTCGACTCGTAATGATAACGTAACATCTCGTTACGGTTAATGGTTTCTGTTGTCTATAGCCACCAATGTTTATTTTCACTGGCAATCTTATGAATTCAAATTTCGTGTGATTTTTCGGGATCAGAGCATTGCGTGCTATAGACTCTCAATTACATGTTCTACTGTAAAATTGTTTATGATCCTTGCTGCTGTTGAATTTGCTTAATTCAGTGATATTAATCCCTTCTATATGATTTTTTAAATGTCACAATTTCCCATTTAACATAGTTTGTCACACCGTCTCCACTGAAATAGTTATATTATGTCCTATTGTTGACATTGTAAACAGTAGGGGCCGAATATACAATGCTGTCTTAACTTTGAACGCTCGAGGTAATTTCGGGGAACTCCCTAGCAATCAGCGATGTTTCCCGTAGCTACCGCCAGCGTTCTAAGTTAGACAGTATTGTGCGTTTGGTCCTAGTACTTGTTATAAATCGTTTGTGTATGCTTTCAACAAGTTTATTGGGATAATCCCAGATTTGAGCTAACAGTCCCTGTTTCGTTAGTGCCCATGAAATTTAGGAGGGTTTTACTCAGCGAGTTTAATGTCTATGAAAATTAAAAATTATTATTTAACACTTCTGTCAGAAAGCGGTTGTCTATTCAAATGCCTTGACATGCAGAAGCTGTTTATAGGCCTTTCAAAATGTTGGTATTGAGCATTTTTGACACGAATTACAAGGGAATAAATGAAAAAAACACCAAACCAGGCAGGTTCATTTTGAAAGATGTTCACATAACGAAAAGTAATTTAAGGGTAATGACTGGTAATAACAATAACATTTTATATTAAAACATACCAGTAACTACTCTTACCTGACTTCTTCTATTGTCAGCATCTTTCAACTGTGAGTAGTCCAGTTTCTTCATTTCTCGATTTTTGTAAGCTGCATTTTGCACCCAGGTAGGGTAAACATTGGGAATACTGGGACATAAAATTGAAGCGATTCAAAATGTTGAGATGGGACGGAATCACAGTATGTAAAGCAGTATTCAGAAACTAAGATTAAATTTCGCTCAGATTCCACCAGAGTGGTAGCACTTTGTCTTATTGTCTTCAGATGAAATTTATGCCTCAGTTATTAAGTGTTCTCAGGATTGCATTGTTCCCAGTTCTGTTTCATGTCTCAGAATTCAAAGGTTCTGTGCAGGACTGCTCAGATGAAGAGATCCATTGAGTCTTCACCTGTCAAGGGTATTTCCTTGGGTCAGGAAGTCCTGGGGACGCATACATTATATTTCAGTGTGCCATAGTCTAGGATTAGATGGGCTCTTGCGTTACCAGGTCTTCAGTTCCATGAGGAGATCCTTAATGGTTAAGACTGAAGGGACTCATTCCTGCTCAGTGTGTGACACACTGTTACCCTTTCGAAATCTACTTTGTCATTTTATTTCATATATGCTTAAATCTAAGCAAATTATAAGCGTGGTGACAATACCAGATCAAAATGTGGTGTTCATGAATGTTGTAGACTGAAGTTATACAAAACGAAAATAATATAGACTATCGTGATTATTTGTTTTGAAATCTGTTATATATTTATGCCTGATTTCATTTTGGCGTTTGTGAAAGTGACCCAAATTTCCTGCAGAATTTCGCCCATTTTCCCCATTTTGGCCAGAAGCACAGAAACAGTAAATTGGTTGATAAGTCATGAACGCCAATGTTATGCGAGAAGTGACGACAGTCATACGCAGCATCAGCATTTTGTTGGTAACACCAAATTTAATAGTCTTAACATGAGCCTTAGCCTTAGTGGCTTTAACACTTTCTTAGAAAATTACTATAAATACAAATATAGACTTGCCTTTGATACTTGCTTCCTTAAATGACATGCTCCATAACGAATGTGTGATGTGTCAAATGTTGGATATTTAGATTTTAGATCTACTTTGACAATAAAGCTATATATATATATCTGTCCAGTCCATTGTTTCGGTGTTTTAATGGTTACGTGAATGTGTGTATGTGATGAGAAAATCAAAATTGGCCTACAGAGTCTAGGCATCAAAGAAATATTTTCCAGTTTCATGCAAACTGAAAACTTTTTTGGTGACATACAGCCTTTACAAAAAAGAATGAAAAACACACCCAACTTGAGATAATTCCTCATAATTTCACACCAAATTGCATCATAATGTCTTGAGTCTTGTTAAAAGTATTAAACTATGAAACAAATCCATTTCTGACACGTACTAAAATTAATGCTTGCTTGCTTAAACTAAAGCAAGCCCTTACTCTTACACTGTTTCACCAACTGTTGTAATGTTCATAATCTCACAATAAAAAGATATCCGTCTTACTTCAAGGGAGATGACCGATATGTTACTGTTTAAGCAACTTGTAGTTCAGATTACTGCCCTTTACTAATATGGATTCTCGTTCCTCACTTTGCCAAAGTCTTGAGTTTCACTCACAAGTGGAAAAGAACCCAAATCCCAAAGGCAAAGAATCATCAATGTGACATTGGTGATGACATGTTTTTCTACTTTTGTTCTTGATGAGTACGTTGCACCCAGCTGTCTAATGGGATGCAAGATTTTAATGAAAGAGTAGACCTAAACTTACCTTATTTAAGCTTGATATGTTGGCAATATCTCCGGCCAGTTTGTTCATCATCTTTGTCTCACATCTTCTTTGTCTCACGAGGTGCTGTTCTGAGTAAACCATGGTGCAAGGCCGATACATTACAAACTACAATCACTTTTGAATGTCGCATCTCCCTCTTCACATGCAGTGTGACTGCAACACTAGGAATATAATGCACATGCCTTCATCTCCCATAAAGGTCTGAGATCCGAACTGGAAACTGAAAGTTTTTCAGTAACCCGCTGCCTTTCAATCATATGGAGTGTCAGTACTGTGTTCCATCTAGCTGTAGAATATTTGGAAATCATAGTTCCAACGAGTATGGAAAAAAAGAAGATTTCATGCATTGGTGACTCAAGCAAGCATAGTAACGAACAATTTTATGGTGTTCTTTGCCTTTTCGGGACAATGTTTCAGGCTGAATTTCACATCTAAATTCTGAAGGGAAGTGGTAGTCATTTTTATTGAAAACAATATTTAGGCACTGCCGTACATGGTGACCAGAGAAAAACAGATTTATGGCACTCCAAATCGATTTGTAATGGAAATGGTGAGAAGAAGGTGGTGAGAAATGATCCAGTCGACATATCACATGTGGGATTATACATGTCCCACATGGTATTTGTTTCTTGGAAACATGACGACACTAAGTCCTTAGTTTACCCTTACCTCCCCCTACCCCCCTCTTACCCTCTCCACCTCTCCAGTTAGGCAATGTACCCAGATCTACACTCCATCAGTGTAACTTCATTGACACTAGTGTTAGTATAACTATTAGATCTACCTTCCCCCCTACCCCCACCCCCTAGTACTCCACCCCATTCCCAAACCACTAGCCCAACTTAACATTTGCCCTTTGTCATTGAAGTTAAGAAGTTAGTTTTTATTCTGTAGATTTAATTCTGCCTTAGTTTTAAAGAAATGTTTCTCATCTATCATGAAGCTTTCATTTTCTTACCAATTTATTGAATGGGGTTGTATTACAAATATGATCATATTTCATGACTGGCTTTAAGTAGAGATCTGAAATTTTGCAGTTAGATGTAGAATTGGTATAGGAATGTAACAGTGCCAGTTGAATACAATCACTTGACCACTTCTACTATTCAGGTATGAAGATGCCAATAGCACCTGGCATAAAAATATGCAATTTTAAATAGTTCCTATAAAATCAAAATATTGGCCATGGGGAGGGGGGGAAGGGGTCAGATTTTAATTTCAAAGGCTTAGATAGGTGCAAATATATGTGTAGACTCAGAATAGGTGAGGTTTAGTCACTCAAGTATAAAATTTGTGATTGTTGCTAGGTGGGTAAGGTTACCCTGTTTACTGAGT
>JAWQUT010000170.1:1302953-1315285 GCA_033807755.1 Ellobium chinense
GGGGGGAAGGGGTTGGATTTTAATTTCAGAGGCTTAGATAGGTGCAAATATATGTGTAGACTCAGAATAGGTGAGGTTTAGTCACTCAAGTATAAAATTTGTGATTGTTGCTAGGTAGGTAAGGTTATCCTGTTTACTGAGTGAAAAGGCCTTAAATATTAGGGTGTCTGCTTCACTGCCTAAGTTCTCAAAATCTAACTGGTTCAGGTGCATTTTTCTTTGTGTCAAAATTTGGAGGAAGAGCTAAACTACATATTTGGAAAGTATTTTGAAACGGCACCCCAGGATAAGTTAACGAGAGGCGTAAAACCTAATATAGCCAACAGTGAAAAATACATTGGCATCTTCATACCTAAAGTGGTCATTTTGCCTGAAAACGTTGTAAAACGAGTTCATTTAAAGCCTGGGAAGCCTGAGTACTCAATTGCAAGCACTGTTGAGTTACCTTTTAAGCAGCCTCTTGTTACTTGCCTATTGGCGGTGGGAAAGTTTGCAATGGCACAGCCACTTCCGTTTCCAAAATAAATTTGGATAGTACCTTTGATGTTAATGGCATTAGTTTTGTGTTGTTTCCCACATTCGTTCATGAACGGTTTTGTAACTGAAGGAAATAAGTGTATCTTGTTCATTGAACACATTCTGCTAATCATGTTTGTGCCTGTGATGTCAATAGTATCTTACTATAACCTAAATAGATCTGATAAGAAGGGTTGGGGGCGGGAGCGTAAAGGTGGGGAAGGCGGGGGAGGGAAAGAGGAGGGGAATGGGGTAGAGATTGTGGCATTTATGCAGTTTTAAAGGACCTTTTCAGTCTTCGTGTCGTGGCACGAAATGACCTTCTGAATGTCCTATTATTATTTTGAGCCACATTTCATTACTGTCGAAGGAAGTTCCCTATCTCATTTGGGTGAGTATTTCAGAAGAGGGGGAAACAAACTATTAGACAAAGAAAGAAAACAATGCTATTCTGAAGGTTTCGTGCTGTTTTCTTGCTGTTTTTTGTTGTTTTTAACCAATGATTTTGTGCTTTTTACTTTGTCTGTGACATGATGAATTCTCTGGGTTGTGGCAAGCAGAAAAACAGCCCAGTTTGTAAGTTTCCTACCTCTGAAATGGGCAATCTGCCTGTTAGTGTTAGGATTTGTAGATGCTGAATGAATTCTTAAACTGGTACAAACGTCTTGATCAGTACAGAATTTTGTTTAAAAACGATTGTAGAATAGCTTTCAAAAAAAAAAAATATTGGCTCAAAACACAGGCAAACTAGGTTCTGGGAAAGTTTGGCCAAAATATGTACAATGTTGTTTGATCTTGATCAAGAGAAAAAAATCGGATGACCTTACCGGCATCCAGAAGATGAGAAAAAGCGTTGCGACTGAGGGTAGTTTCGGTAGACCACATCTCGTTAAGGAAGGGCAGGGGAAACGAAAAGAGAAAAAGAGAGAGATAACCTTTTCCCTCTGAGTTTTTACGGGCTTGGGACCGTCACAGCGCAAATGCTGTGGCCTCATTCAAAAGGTTGTGGCCCTGAAAAGGGCCGTTTGGTGGCCCTGAAAAGGGCCGTTAAGTCGTTTGTTGGCCCTGAAAAGGGCCGTTCAGTCGTGTGGTGGCCCTGAAAAGGGCCGTTAAGAGGTGGGGTAGCCCTGAAAAGGGCAGTTCAGTCGTGTGGTGGCCCTGAAAAGGGCCGTTAAGAGGTGGGGTAGCCCTGAAAAGGGCAGTTCAGTCGTGTGGTGGCCCTGAGAAGGGCCGTTAAGAGGTGGGATAGCTCTGAAAAGGGCAGTTCAGTCGTGTGGTGAGTCGTGTGCGTGTGGTGGCCCTGAAAAGGGCCGTTCAGACGTAGGGTAGCCCTGAAAAGGGCTGGTGGTCGTTAGCTCTGGAAGAGAGCTGCTTTATATCAGTGCGTGCGGACCTCCAAGAGAGCGACAAAATAAGTCTATAAATATTGACCAATTAAAAGTGGCCATTTGGTCTGGAAACGTTGTAAAACGATGGGAAGTCTGAGTACTCAATTGCGAGCACTTTTAAGCAGCCTCTTGTTACCTGCCCATTGCCGGTGGGTAAATTTGCAATGGCACAGCCACTTCCGTTTCCTAAATTTGGACAGTACCTTTGATTCCAGGACATCTTCCCCCATCCCCCCCGCAGCTTCACCCTCTCCACCTCCGCCCAGTTTAGGTTACAGGGGCTTGTAATGAGATTGGGATCTTTTTTCTCTCTATGGGCCTTATTAACATTTTGAGCTGCCCTCTGAACCCAAAGTTTTAGCCTTCACCCATACCCACCGCAGATTTAAGCTCATTGTGTGGCCCAAATTTTAAGACTGACCTAACCCAAGGAAGCCCACTGAAATTTTGAACTTGCTTGCTATCTGTAAACAGACCCTACCTTTTTTTAAACTACTCAACGCCAAACCCCTTCTCTTCCGCCTGAGCACACCCTTGACCTGACAGTTTGGGCCCAGGGCTAAAAAGTGCCTGATAAAGTAAAGTAAAATGGACACAGTGCCCCATTAAATGAGAACTGTTTCCCCCTGGAGCCCTTATCACTGGAATCATGGCATGCCTAGAGAGAAAAGGGCGGGAAGATGAAATAGAACCCCTAAGCTGTAGGACCCAATAATAGTGAAAGTTGAATGACAGGCCTGTAACCTTCACTGACCAGAGGTTTGAGAGGTTAGGAAAGGGAGGGCAATGGAGATTTTTGTGTTGCTTATAATTTGCGGCGTCGCATACTCCGCTAATCGCAATCCAGATATTTGCAAGGAGAATATTTTTGATCTTTTAAAAAGCATGCAAGTGACAGCTCTAATACAAGTGCGCACTAAGTGTAACAGATATAGGTGAATACCGTCTGTGAGAAACGGTATATTGGTATTAAGCTGTTAATGGCATTAGTTTTGTGCTGTTTCCCACATTCGTTCATGAACGGTTTTGTAACTGAAGGAAATAAGAAAGGTCGGGGGAAACGAAAAGAGAAAAAGAGAGAGATAACCTTTTCCCACTGTTGAGTTACCTTTTAAGCAGCCTCTTGTTACTTGCCCATTGGCGGTGGGTAAGTTTGCAATGGTACAGCCACTTCCGTTTCCTAAATAAATTTGGACAGTACCTTTGATTCCAGGACATCTCCCCCCATCCCCCCCGCAGCTTCACCCTCTCCACCTCCGCCCAGTTTAGGTTACAGGGGCTTGTAATGAGATTGGGATCTTTTTTCTCTCTATGTTCCTTATTAGCACTTTGAGCTGCCCTCTGAACCCAAAGCTTTAGACTTCACCCATACCCATAGCAGATTTAAGCTCATTGTGTCGCCCAAATTTTAAGACTGGCCTAACCCTAAGCTGTAGGACGCAACAATAATTAAAGTTGAATGACATGCCTGTACCCTTCACTTACCTTTAAAGTTACCTTTTAAGCAGCCTCTTGTTATGAAGTTGTGTGCTCATTTTCAGTGTAACCCGGTTAGCTTTTGTGCCATTTATGTTTAGACTTGTCATTAATCATCGAGTGTGTGTCCTCTTGTTTAATGCTTTTTTTGTACTATAAATGTACCATAAGCTGTTCAATAGACTTGTTAAACTTGTTACTTGCCCATTGGCGGTGGGTAAGTTTGGAATGGTACAGCCAATTCCGTTTCTTAAACTTCCAGGACATCTGAAAGTATGTATAATAGAATAAAACATTATATGAAATGATATATAAGCAAGAAGTTTGATTTTATTAATTCATTTAATTCGGTACGATAATAACCTCATTTCTTTGTTTCTTTTTTTCTTTCCTCCTATTCTTCTTTCTTTCTCTCTCTTTTTTCTTTTAAAATGAATTTGTGGACCACAAAAATATTCAGGATTTTGATGTCTCAGGAATAAATAACACCTCTCTCTGCGTTTAAAGGGATTGGGACCATCACACTTTTTTTTTTTTGCTTTAGAAATAGAACGTACGACGGCATTAAGGTTTTTTGTTCTTGGTTTCGTTTTGTATTTTTTTTTTTGTGTTTGATTATATATATATGTTAGTTGTTTTTTTTTAACTGTTGTTTTCTTCAAAATTATGGTCTAAAAACTCTTTGCGGACACTGGCCGATCTCAAAGTTGTTGATGGAGGGGGTCATGGTTTGAGTCCTTTCTCTAAACACGGGGGTTTCAGGAGCGGAGCTTTATTCTGGCATGCGATTCTATGTGGCTGCAATTCTCAAGGAATGAGAAGATGTTTGGGTGAGATGAATTAATAGCTCCCGAAAGTGGCGGTGGAAGCTTTCACAGCCATTGTTCAGATAGTACGATAACAATAATCAGTGTATATTATGAATGCTGGGATGATTACTGTCAGTGTTTGTAATTGCATGGAAAGATTAGTGGTTTTAATGAACGTCATGCCTTTTCAGCACAATCATATTGATTCTTTTAGAAGGAATAAAACAGCCCCTCTATTTACCAAATATAAGGGTTCCCTTTGCAGTCAATGCAAGATTTTTACCTCTGAAATGTGGCGCCACCCTGTCTGGACCATTGTGTTAGTGGAAAGGAAATACTGTCTCCATTGTAATCGTGTTGGAGCATTAAATTTCAGTTCTGACTCACTCTCTACCACTAAGCCGCTGAGCCCATTCATTGTGTGAATATGAATAGCGGCATCAAAGGGAACCCCAAAGTGGCGGTGGAAACTTTCACATCCATTGCTCAGACAGTGCAATAACAATAATCAGTGTATATGCTAGGATGATTACTGTCAGTGTTTGTAATTGCATGGAAGGGTTAGTGGTTTCAATGAACGTCATGCCTTTTCAGCACAATCATAATAAATTGAGTCTATCAGAAGGAATAAAACAGCCCCTCTATTTACCAAATATAACGGCTCCATTTGCAGTCAACGAAAGTTTTTTACCTCGGAAATGTGGCGCCACTCTGTCTGGACCATTATGTTAGTGGAAGGGAAACACTGTCTCCATTGTAATCGTGTTGAAAGGGAGTATTAAATTTCAGTTCTGACTCACTCTCTACCACCAAGCTGCTGAGCCCATTCATTGTGTGAATATGAATAGCGGCATCATAGGGAGCTCTAAAGAAACGTCATATTTCAGCTCTTTCCGCACCTATTCAAATGTAACATTCCACAATATTAAAAGACAACTTATTGCTTCATTTCACTCTTTAAAAACTGCATTTTGCTCACTGTATGTTAAACGACGGATCGGCAAAACTAATTCGCGATTTTCTTGAAACAGCATTTACATGGAAAAGGCGTTTTGTTAAAGTACGTTAGATCTGGCTGTGCAGGATCGCTTGGTGCAGCGCCAAGGGGAGCTCAGCTGGTATGTTCTGTCTTTGACAAATGAAAACCCATCAATTCTGATGGCTTCCGTACCTCGCTGGGTGAAGAAGGTCTCAACGACCGGTTCCATGTTTGGAATGGTGCTCGTTGTGCCATGATTTTGCAGCTATATAATATTATTATATATCTTTAGGCCCATCCCTTCCGTTCTCCATTGCTGCAAGCGATATATCCATATAAGGACAAATGCCTTGTTCCCAGGATCGCAATAATTATAATGCATAACAAATAACTTCAGTTTAAGTTCAAACTTTGCAGACTGTGCCATAATACTCAATCCCCTGACCATCTTGGCCTCGCATAGGATGGACGGGAATTTGTCTTTGATCCCTTTGAAATATTAATCCCCTTGATTCTGATTGGGGACCGTCTGATTGTAAAGAAACAGAAGTTTACCGGCCTTGCCAAGTGATTTTAAATATACTCGCCATCGTCGCCGATGACCTTCCTTTCAAGCAGGCCAATGTCATTATTTCGTGAGTCCCAGCCGAGCCACGCTGTTAGTGAGAGCGAAAATGAACCCTCGGATCGACGGTGGACACCGCACCCAGGGTGAAATGTAATATTTCGTAACCAAATTCGGCGAGTTGTCCTAATCCCACGAGGTTTGTCCGCCTCAAGACTGTCTCTAACAAAACAACGCTTACTCCCATCGAGACGTGTATCGTGAGTGGTGACTGACAGCTGAACACCAACATGTAAGCCATAAATAATTATCAAAAGCCAGTAAAGGCTCATTGGATATCGTAAATAGGCAGGTGAAAAGGGCGGAGGAACTAGAGAACTAGGGTAAGGATATGATGTGCACGAAGAGAGCAGAGGGAGGCAATGAGTAAGTAGACGGCGCACTGGTTTTCAAACACATGACGTCATAGCCTTGTACTGAATTCCCTTTGATGGAGTCTACAAAGCTGTTCTTTGCCATTAAAAGCAATGCTCAAATTGTAATTACCATTAAAAGCATTGCTGAAATTGTAATTGAAACAATTTTCAGCCATACCTAAAGCTTACTNTGTCATTATTTCGTGAGTCCCAGCCGAGCCACGCTGTTAGTGAGAGTGAAAATGAACCCTCGGATCGACGGGGGACACCGCACCCAGGGTGAAATGTAATATTTCGTAACCAAATGCGGCGAGTTGTCCTAATCCCACGAGGTTTGATCGCCTCAAGGCTGTCTCTAACAAAACAACGCTTACGCCCATCGAGACGTGTATCGTGAGTGGTGACCTGAACACCAGCCTGTAAGCCATAAATAATTATCAAAAGCGAGTAAAGGCTCATTGGAAATCGTAAATGGGCAGGTGAAAAGGGCGGAGGAACTAGAGAACTAGGGGTGGGATATGATATACACGAAGAGAGCAGAGGGAGGCAATGAGTAAGTAGACGGCGCACTGGTTTTCAAACACATGACGTGATAGCCTTGTACTGAATTCCCTTTGATGGAGTCTACAAAGCTGTTCTTTGCCATTAAAAGCAATGCTCAAATTGTAATTGCCATTAAAAGCATTGCTGAAATTGTAATTGCAACAATTTTCAGCCATACCTAAAGCTTACTATATCTTAGTAATGGAGAATCAGACATTGTTGCTTGTCAAGGATCCTTTAAAAATTACCTGTCTACCAGTGTCTACCACCAGCCAGAGCCACGCAACAGAATACATTGACTTTAAGAATACTAAGGGCAGGATTTACTCTAATAGCGACTCTTGTCCAAAATTGTGAGTTCTGCCTGCCTTCTGTTCTCGTATACATCACGATCTCGATTTTGTAATTGGTTCCATGCAATCGTAAATAAATTCTCTAGTTTATAAGAAATTGTAAGGCTGTGTGTGCACGTGTAGTTTCTCCGGTTTCACCCTACTTGCAGGAAATTCTAGGAGGAGGGGCTCTAAATTTTGGTTTTATAATGCACACTTCACTCACACAGTTATTATTGGCAGATGGCTGTTAATATTAACTTCTGCGCCTGTGCTAGTGAATCTAGATTTTTTGGGGGGCTAGAAGGAAGAGATGAATAATATCATTTTTCTTCATCGCTAAGTAACAGTTACATAAGCTGCAAAACCTTGTCCCCCTGTCCATGAAAAACACTCATACATAAAGTAACATTCATTAAACATCGGAATCCTTGTTTCCCGTTGTAAAATCAGCTGTCTCGGAAACACGTGTTATTTTCGGCGGGAAAAGTAAACGGAACGGAACGAAGATCGGAACTAAGTTCCTCAGACGTGGAACGGATGAACGGAACGGAATTTGATAGTCTCGGCTGCACGGGGAACGGAACGTAGTTCCCCATTTTGGCATAGAACGGAGAACGGAACGCAGTTCCCCATTTTTTGTGAACGTGCCCAACCCTGCCGCGGTGGGTAAATTTGCAAAGTCACAGCCACTTCCGTTTCCCAAATATGGACAGCACCTTTGATTCCAGGACCACCCTCCCTAGCTCCACTCGCTCCCCCTCCGCCTAGTTCAGGCTAAGGCTTGTAATGAGATTGGGACCTTTTTTCTCTCTATGAGCTTTATTAGTATTTTGAGCTGCCCTCTGAATGCAAAGTTTTAGCCTTCACCCAGACCCATAGCAGATTTAAGCTGATTGTGTGGCCCAAATTTTAAACCTGATCTAACCCAAGCAAGCCCACTGAAATTTTGAGCTTGCTTGCTATTTGTACGTAAACAAACCCTACCTTTTTCACTACTCAACGCCAAAACCCTTCTCTTGACCTGACAGTTTGAGCCCAGGACTAAAAAATGCCTGCTAAAGTAAAGTTAAATGGACACAGTGTATCATTAAATGAAAACTGTTTTCCCCTGGAGCCCTTATCACTGGAATCCTGGCATGCCTAGACAGAAGGGCAGGAAGGTGAGAGAGAACCCCTAAGCTGTAGGACCCAATAATAGTGAAAGTAGAATGACAGGCCTGTAACCTTTTGAATGTCTTATATTTTGAGCAACATTTCAGTACTGTCGAAGGAAGTTCCTTATCCCATTTGGGTGAGTATTTCAGAAGAAGGGAAACAAACTATTAGACAAAGAAAGAAAATAATACCATCCTGAGGGTTTCGTGCTGTGTTCTTGCTGTCTTGCTGTTTTTTGTTGTTTCTTACCAATGATTTTGTGCTTTTTACTTTGTCTGTGACATTTGATGAATACTCTGGGTTGTGGCAAGCAGAAAAACAGCCCAGTTTGTAAGTTGCCTACCTCTGAAATGGGCAATCTGCACTGTTACGATTTGTAGAAGCTAAATGAATTTTTAAACTGGTACAGACGTCTTGATCAGTACAGAATTTTGTTTAAAAACGATTGTAGAAAAGCTTTTTAAAAAATATTGGCTCAAAACACAGGCAAACTAGGCTCTGGGAAAGTTTGGCCAAGATATGTACAATGTTGTTTGATTTTGATCAAGAGTAGAAAATCGGATGACCTTACCGGCATCCAGAAGGTGAGAAAAAGCGTTGCGACTGAGGGTAGTTTCGGTAGACCACATCTCGTTAAGAAAGGGCGGGGAAAACGGAAAGAGAAAAATAGAGAGAGAACCGTTTGGTGGCCCTGATTAGCTCCGTTCAGTCGTGTGGTGGCCCTGAAAAGGCCCGTTCAGTAATGTTGGGCGGCCCCTGAAAAGGGCCGTTAAGTCGTGTGGTGGCCCTGAAAAGGGCCATTCAGTTGTGGGGTATCCTTGAAAAGGGCTGTCGGTCGTTAGCTCTGGAAGAGTTGCAAATGTATGCAAAATTCCTGTCCCAGCTCTTCTGTGGTTATGAAGTCAATACTAACAGTCAACTCAATATAAATATTATGTTGAATTGGTTCACATGGCATTTTGTTTAGTGATTTTTGATATTTTGAACCAAATTTAATGCATTTGACTAGAAATTATAGATTTTGGTTAGTGCTGGGGGTATCAAAAAATGGCTGTCCCCTCATTGTGAAAATTGAAAAGAACGAAGCAATCCAAAATAAATACAGCTATTAAGTGAGAGTTGTTCCATACTTTAAAAAAATATGCCCATTTACTACAAGAAAATGTATACTGTGGGAAATTTTTGCTTTGAACATTTTGTAAAATATGTACAAATATTGTCCCTTTGCGGTTGCTCATTCCTGTAACAGAAAATAAGTTTTGATAAGTTCCTTGTAATTCATCTTTTTAAGAAGTCCAAAAGAATGTTGAATTAAGAGTACTCTCCATTTGTATTAACATAGCTGAACTTTGCTGAACTGGTTGATTCCTAGCGAGAGTAATTGTGGAAGGTTTCCATCAAAATGGTGAGTAAATCTGAACACTGAACTACAGCACTCATTCCTGTTAATTTATTGAATCTCTTACACTATGCAAGAGATAATTTTTTCCTATACATATGTCAAAAATATCCCGAAACCTCGAAATGCTCTTAAAGTAACTTGGAAGCACAGCACATATTCTAAAGATGGCACGTACTTGAAGTTTGACGACGCATTCCTGTTACATTCATTCCTGTAACAACGACTTCTGAACAGGAATTAGAAAGTGTAACAGGGAATGAGTGAAGTGTAACAGAATTAAAGTTAATGATGGTGTAGCTACAATTCTATGGATATGGACACATTCTAATCCCCTGTCCATTTTATGGAGGTCCTCTGGAAATCCTTTCTCGTGACATCAGTTGTAAATGTGATGTAAACAAACTATGCTCTGAATCTCACAAGCTTGCTCATAATTCATTTTATAAAATATTCCATAAAATTACAGTACTGGTGAGTGTGTGAGTGAAAATGAGATTGAAAATGACAATGATATTAGTGTTAGAAGTGTTGAGTGTCATGAAGATGTTGACAATCAGCAGAGCTCTGATGATGTGTTTGAAATTTATCTTGAGACACCTTGGTGAATGTGCTTCCTTTGGAGAGCTTGTTGATGAATGTGAAAGCCAAATGATTAGTTTAAAAGAAAGAATTGTATGGGTCAGGAGGAAGTGTCATTGGTACCAAACTTGGCATAGAATCAAGATTTGTGCATTTTGTACCAAAATATATTCCCAGTCGTCTTGATGGAAAATTGTTTGACATAAAAGTACGAGCAAATGGAGATTGTCGCCCTGCTTGTGGCTCAGTGTCTGCCCATGATAAGGATGTTGGTACAACTGAAATGAGAGTGAGATTGGTGCATGAATTGACCGTGCATTAGGATTTTTATTTAAGGGAGTCATACCTTTCAATGCCTCATGTATTCTAGCTTCAGTTCCAGAAAAAAACGACATCAGAATTTTGCATTTATTTGAATAAAGCCGATATACGGTCTTTTAAAACCAAACTCCAAATTGGTGTGCAAAAAATACATGTATTGCACCCGATACCACCAGCTTACATGTATTTAGAACCAGTAACAGGACAATAATATCCTCATGATTGGATGTATCGTATCTTGCAGTTCGATGACCTCTCTAAGAATGACGCACTGCTGAAGTTTTAAATTGAAAAGCCCATAACTTCACACCCAAACAGTGAGAGATACTGCCGTTTGAAATAAAACTCAGACTGAATTGTCAAAATATCTGTCTTGAACCCGTCACCGCCAGCATACATGTATTTAGACCTACATAACAGATAACAATATGTACCAACGTAATCATGATATTATTTAAAGCCTGTTATGATCTAAAGTCACATTGTAAAGAACAGCATAAGGTCGATCCAAATACAGTTGTACCACTATCACCAACAACTTATTTCGTCTCAGACTTGGTCTGGTCATCCGGCGTAGATTGCTGTGACCTCATGTTTATATTGTTTGTTCCTTCATTTCATGTACAAGGGCGTGACCACCTTGTCACCTGTCCCCAGCATGAACTGAATGCTATACTTCTTCTGGCTATTAATTTCGTTCTGTCTGTCTTTCTACTTATCTTTCTTTCTTTCTTTCTTTCTTTCTTTCTTTCTTTCTTTCTTTCTTTCTTTCTTACTTTGCCTGCCTTTCTCTGAATAACTCTCCACTTAAATGTCTCAAAACAATAGTTTCTGTGTAAAGGGCGTAGCGTGGGGGTCGGAACTAGGTAGGCAAACGCACAAAGGTAAAGGGTATTGTAGGTTTACCTTAAAGTCCCTCTTTATAGGTGGGTAGCATGCAGGATCGGTGCAATATCACGGCAACCACAACAGCAAGAACATCATCAACATCATCATCAACAACAACAACAACAATAGCAGCAACAACAACAACAACAACAACAACAACAACAACAACAACAATAGCAGCAATAGCAACAACAATAACAACAACAAGATGTTCGGCGGTAACTGCAGCAGTACAACTATACTGACTTACTGTTTACTTTTTGTTGGTGATATTGACGCGTACTTCCTTCATGAGGGCAAACTGACTGAGGTCGGCATCGTTGAAGGACAGTGCTAGTGATTGTTCTTTGATCAACTTTTGTTTCTATAGCAAGGCACATTATACATGTATTCTTCGCTCGTGTCATAGCCGAGCGTGTGTAGTCTTTTATCCGTTGCAAGTGCAAGCAATAGATGGTTTCAAAACAATTGCCACGTTTGCAAGAGGACTTCACTTAACCCATCTTGCCGAAAACGTAAAGTTTCAAGTTATTCAAGATTTAAATCTAGCCATTAGACCTATAAACCACCGAAATCAGAAACCACGCAGGGTCTAGCCAACACGCATGACCCCATTCCAAGTCGACAAATGAAAAGAGGGGAAGTCATTCGTCTTTTCTTTACGACCTTGTTTCTCTTCCGAGGGCATTTAGATTTTTGGCTACTGGCATGGAAATTCTACTTTCTAGCAGTGCTCGTGGTACTGCTGGGGCTCAGTCTGGGTGGAAGTGCCGAATAATACAGTTGAAAACGAGCTGCCAGCGATCTAAGCTAAGTAGTCAAAATCCAAAATGACTACTTGGCTGACTAAGCAGGACTGCGCTTGGGGCTCAGTCGGGGTGCAAGTGCCATTCTTGTAACAAAAACTTTTAGTGACTTGTGCAGCGTTCTTTTTGTTTGAAGTTGAGGGTGGGGGTGAAA
>JAWQUT010000170.1:1329665-1350187 GCA_033807755.1 Ellobium chinense
CACACACACACACACACACACACACACACACACACACACACACACACACACACACACACACACACACACACACACACACCACACACACACACATACATACATACATACATACATACATACATACATACATACATACATACATACATACACATACTGTATTAATCAACATTACAGGGTTATATATATATATGTATTTATTTGTTTATTTCAATTGTCTGTCTATTTGTCTGATTATGTGGCCATATTTCTGCTTATGTATTGTCCAGTGGTAGATTTATGTCCATGTTCTGCAACATTGTTAGATTTAAATTGGCAATAAACATATGAAACCGAAACTAAAAAACTGCAAACTCATTTAAATATTCCATTTGCTCCTCTCAGTGTCCCGGGATAGACGAGATATTCCAGAGCTTCGCCATTGATGAACGTCTTCCGCCTGAGGGATTAATCTACGCACTTCCGGTGGCCTTGAACACTTTGACCTCTGAGAACTGTACGAAGGGCTCCCAGGAGAAAGCTTATCATGCCAGGAAGAAGAGAAGGCCGAGCATGGGAGAGGGTAAGAATGAGGGCCTATTGTTTGGAGGGAAAGAGGAATGGGAGAAAGTTGGAATGAGCATGTTTGAAAAATATATGTTGTTCTTCTGCTTGTTGTTGTTGTAAAGACAGGATTAACCATGTGATAGGTGGGGATGCTGCCTCAAGGCGAAGCGCCGCTCCAGGACCCAAAAGGGGCCCTAAGCCTCTTTTAGACCTACTGGTCACGTGCTATTTTTCTGACATGGAGTGGTCCAGCGGCATTTGTTGCCTCGGAGTCTAGCAAGCGCTTATGCTATCTACAGTAAACTTATGCTACTCTACAAATTCTGCTGTAATTTCGGAATTTTTTTCTCAGGGAGATTAAAGTACCTCCATTGCCCTATTCTGTAAATGGAAGTAAAAGGTCAACGCCCAAAAGTTTTCATAAATCTCTTTCAAAGACGGACACCTCTCCATGCGACTAAGTTGCAAATTTTTTTTTTATTAGGCTGATCTATACCTGAGTGCTGTTGATGATGATAATGTGCATACTGCATCCCCTATAAACCCTTGCTCAACTGCCTGCGGACCTCTTATTAGTGAAATTGACCTTTGCATTTGGTGAAATAGGAATGAGAAACGACATGTGGGTGATATTAAAAATATTTTGAGTTTATCATTTCCCCATAACAAAGTGATAAAAGTAAAAATCTTACCACTGAGCTATCGTGTCGTTGGAATTCACAGCGCTAGCACACTGTAGTATAATTATAATGACTGTGACATCAAGTCTGTTATTTTTACCCGCCTATCACACACGACTAGTGTTAAATAGTAGATTCGCGCCCCGCACCATGTTAATCCGGTCCTTGTTGTCGTGATTGGTGACTGTATTGTGGCTGATGTGTTGATGGCATTGAAGTAATGGTGTTGGTATGTATCAAGTTAGCGGATAAAGGAACGTGTAGCCTCCGCAGAACTTTCTAGCATTATTTTACCGTGGACTTTGCTTAAATCGTATTCTGGATAATCACAATATTTGCTTGAATGCTAAAATTTTCATTTTCCAATGTGAATGTCCTTTTTAACTGCAATTTTCTGCATGCTCCTAAGAAATTGCAATTAAGCGAAGTTGACAGTATATCGGGTTATTCGACATTTTTAGAGCTGGCCATTGAATGTACTAAGGGGACATAATTTGTTTGTATAGAAATAGATATGTTTCTATTGGTTACGGCCCTTACTTGCCATTTGTCTCTTTCAAGATGATGGCACCCATTGTTTTTCTTCTTTGAGCTCTATAAATGAATTATGCTACTCTACAAATTCTGCTGTAATTTCGGATTTTTTTCCCCGGGAGATTAAAGTACCTCCAATGCCCTATTCTGTAAATGGAAGAAAAAGGTCAACGCCCAAAAGTTTTCATAAATCTCTTTCAAAGACGGACACCACTCCATGCCACTAAGTTGGCAAATTTTTTTTTTATTAGGCTGATTTATGCGAAACACGCCTAGATCTAACATATTTTATTAAAATATTTATAGGCCTCAAACTGTACCTGAAACTTTTTAATATGAATTCCTTATTTGGATCACAGGTCTTTTTACAAATTTCTAATCCATGACATAGGCTAGCAGGACTCTCGGCCCCTGGCCCCTTCCCCTTGCTATAACTAGCTTTTTACGACCACTACTCCTTCCACACTCATTCATTCACTTCCATCTTGATCAACATGTCCAGCTTGGGGCTATGGGATCGGCTTCGTCTCCAGTGTGGTCATTATCTCCAATACCGGAGCCTGCCTGGGGCCAATCATGGATAAAAGATTCTTCAAACGTTTGCTCCAGTTTCTCGTGGCCATGGGGGCTGGATCCTTGGCCTCCACCGGATTGCTGGTACTTATACCAGAGGTAAAGTGAATTGGGGACATCTCTCAGAATAGGGCTGATTTGTGATTAGTCTAAGACTGAATGGCTTGCACTACTTGCAGCTAGGCAAAATCAGGATTAACTCGCTTTCTGGCTACATCAAGTTATTGGTGTGGTATGAAAACTTAATGGGTGTTTTGTCGTTTGATAAAAGAAGTATAGTCGCTTAAAGGGGCTGGGAGCCACTCCTCTGCCATTGAAGAAAAAAATCTGAAAGCAAATCATGATTGGAGAACACTTTTTTCAGTGTAAAATCTCCTCACGAAATCTAAAAGATTTACCTTCAGTTACTCACCCAGAAAACCAATATATTTTGTGTTCAGAAAGGGATTTTCTGATTTTTACAACTGTTAAAGATTCGGCAGTTTTCAAGTCTGACGATATGAATGTAACTTTGATTGGCGATAATACAAATGAACTGCAAATAGGCAAGGTTGAGGAAGTTCACCAAAACAGTCAGTTCAGACCAAATCAGTTCAGTAGGGGGAGGGGTGGGGGAGCTTAGTTCAGTTCTATAAAAACTGAGTAGTTTCCAGAACATATCAATTTCCCCTTGGTTTCTGAAATCGGCGTTCGGTTCTGATTTCCGAGGTAGATGTAAACTGAACTTAAATTTAGGTAGATAATTAAAATTCAGGTCAAGCACCCAAAATAGGTTTAGTTCAGACTCAGATTATGTGGTCCAAAATAACTCAGATCACGGTCAAATGAACTGACCTTAAGTTTATAAACTGCGTTCATTTGATTTCAGTTCTGTTCAACCCTGTACATAGGTCTACATCAGTCTCGTGGTGTTCTTGTACCGAAGAGAGATTGCTGTGATCTGGTCTTGTTCGTGTCATTTCATGGGCTGAAGATTATTTACAGTGTTCCCTTGACCAATTTCCCCAAAATGAAACAAACCCATTTGCTCAGGCCTTATCATAACTTAACTACATTGTGAAGAGAAATGTACTCAGGTATAGGAAAGAGAATTTCTTAGTAATGTGAATGTTGTAGTGCAATGACGTCTCTTTGTACTGATCATCAAGCCTCGAATTTGTTGTGAATTTCTCAGAATGTTTTAAAGCGACAGACTACCCTTACCCTGTAGATTATAATATGTTACCGTAATGCGCATTGTCCTTTTTGTAATTCAAGCTTTGTGCATACAAAATTGCACACCATGGTGCTTAGCAGTGCTGCTTTTCTTACTGTGGGTGTTGATCGTCAAAACGTTTTAGCTTAGAATGCAGTCGCTATTTCACCACCACATTTCGCACATGTATCAACGACACATCAAAGCACATTGTGACAGAAGGGTTTTGAATATTTGTGCCTCAAGAATACCCCAAAAAATGTTTCCATGTGCATTAAAATGTCTTACATACATGTGTGAAATCTGGTGGTGAAAAAACGAATGTATTGTTTAGATGAAGTTTTCCTAAGATCACCACCCCCAACAGAACAACAACAGCAACAAAAAAAACACTCACTGTGTAGCAGTTGGATGCATAATTTTACACGCGATAGACTATATATTGAAATAGAAACGCTCATGTCTTCATGGGTATAAAACGATTTTTGTTCATTTTTATTCTCTCTCTGCAGGCATTTGAAGTCAATGCAGTAGAGGAGCTGAATGGCTATGTATGGAAGTCCACTGTGGCCATAATTTCCATTTACGTTTTCTTCTGTTTGGAGAGAATTCTCAAGACAGTATTCTATCAACGAAAGGTTGGTTATTTAATATCTGTACGTCTGTTACTGTACACAAGCTGACTAACAAGCTAATTTTAGAGTGCAGACATGCTTGTAAATCAAACAAATTGAAATAAGACAAGCAAACAGCTGAAAGTGTGCAAATATTATTAAATACAACAGCATTTCGTCGCACAGCGCCTAGCAGAGCGATTCTTTGGAAGTAAGCTGCTGGCAAATGGGGAGTATTGTATAATGGGAATCAGTCTGAACATTTCTGAAAGACGTAAATATCCTATTCCAAGATACTTAAAAAAGAGGTTTATGTCCTTATTCAAAAGCACTTTCTTTTCAGAATAACTGATTATATTCTTATTTCTATTTTTTTTGGCTCAGATCTGGCTAGCGAAACCACATTCCAGTTGCTGTGCTTCTGCAATTGTCTCTTAGTAATATAATATATAATATATAATAATAATAATAATAATAATAATAATAATAATAATATAATAATAATTATATAATATAATATAATATAATATATAATATAATATAATATAATATAATATAATATAATATAATATAATATAATATTGGTATGGCTGCTGGGATCATAGAGTTCACAGTGTGCCGGACCTTATATATTCTTAATATTGTTTCAGGTTAAATTTCAGCTTAAAACTAATATGTCAATATCTGTGAGTGAGCCACAGAAGAATGGTGTAGATGGTCAAACACTGGAACCACTGACAGATAAAAAAGATAGTGGGCATGGACACTCCCATTTGCCCCCTCGCAGGGACCAAGCAGATGGCAGGCGGACACTGGCCTGGATGATCATGGCTGGGGACGTCATTCACAAAATTGTGGACGGGTTATCCATCGGTGCTGCCTTCACCGAGGACGTTACGTTGGGGATTAGTATATCACTGGCTGTGATTTGTGAAGAGTTGCCTCACGAGTTAGGTAGGTGAGGCCCCGGGAGTTTGTATACAGAATGAGATGAATGCATGGTTAAATAAAAAGAGGAGAAAGGTTGATAAAGAGAAAGAGGGAGTAAGGTGGAGGAGATGGCGGTAATGAGGTCATCTCTAAGTGTCTACATCTGTCTCTCTCTTCTTCTCCTCTTCCCCTCTCCACGCTTTCAGCCTTCTGGTCCTGAGAAGAGAAGAGAAGAGAAGAGAAGAGAAGAGAAGAGAAGAGAAGAGAAGAGAAGAGAAGAAAAAAGAGAAGAGAAAAGAGAAGAGAAGAGAATCTTGATAATAAGAATAGCTAGAGTAACAACTGGCTGGGGAAACATTCTTTAATTTCTACTGAAGTAACAGACACTACCGGCTTGGTTTCCGCCACTATTAAACCTTTTTTATTTGTTATATTTAATTCCACAACAGCTGATATCGCCATCTTGCTTCACTCCGGGCTAAGCATAAAGAAGTCCTTGTTCATCAACTGCTTGTCTGGGTGTGCGTGTTACATCGGTCTTGTTCTTGGCATCCTGTTGGGCTCCATGGTACAAGAAGCCAGCAAGTGGATTTTTGCCATGGCAGGGGGCTTGTTCCTTTATATACCCCTGGTTGATATGGTAAGTATAATAGAAATGACGATGGTAGTAATAATTATACACTCATACATGTGTAATATGTTAACCTTTGATACTGAATTTTATATGACTAGTTTCTGAAGTCTCCAACACTGGCGAGCGTGCGCATTAAGGGATCTCTTACCACCGTAAGAATTACATAAGTGCATCGGTGCTAAATGCACCTTTAGTAGCGTTCAACACACAGTGTTCCTGTAATTCTTACGATGGTACAGGATACCTTGGTTAATTTGCAAATTCTCAATTTATTTATTTATTTTTGGGTGTATTACTTATGTTATTCTTTTAGGAAATACGAATGACGGAGTCCGAAACTCACGCTTATTACGAAACACTTATAGAGCCCCTACCATACCTCTTTTTCAAAAAAAATTAAACCATAATTATACCTGTCAATATTCTCTCTAACTCGCAATAAATCGAGCCCGCTGCAAGTGACCCCCACCACTAGATCTAAATAACTTAAACCGTGCAGCATCAGACAAAATCACGATTAAAAATTCTCAATAACGGGAATAAAATTTCCAAAGTTTATATTAACCACCAGTGGCTGTATGCATAATCCATATGTTAGTTAACGTATTGCGGTTAACAACCGTGAACACTACTAATATTTTGGGAGTTTCCCGTGGTTACCGCATTGCGTTAACTAACGTACGGATTATGCATACGATCACAGGTGGCCAGTTTAAGAAAGAAGACAGTGTTAAAAAAAAGGTTTACTTATAGGAGTGTATTCGGAAGAAAAAGTGAGAGATGGGTGGTGTTTTTTTGTGAGATTTTTTTTGTGTTTTAGGCTTTTTCACTCAGAAAACAGGGTAACCTTACCCACCTAGCAACAACCACAAAGTTTATACTTGAGTGGCTAAACCTCACCTATTCTGAGTCTACAAATGTAATTGCACCTATCTAAACCTTTGAAATTCAAATCCAACCCCTTTCCCTCCTCCCCATGGCCAGTTTTCTGATTTTATAGGAACTATTTAAAATTGCATATTTTTTTGCCAGGTGCTATTGGCATCTACATACCTGGAGGAATAGTTTACTCTATAAGATATGTGGCGTTTGGGCTCATAGGATGCGAAAACGAATGCTTCAGCTATGTGTCTAAGAATTGTCTGTGACAAAGGATATGAATGTACTGGACGTCCTACGCAGCGAAACAGTTAAATGACACAGTGGGCCTACACTGACAAAAAGGCATGGCAGGAATCTCGGAAAACTACACCTGTATCAATAAACCCGAAAGAGTCCACAAGCGCTGTTTAGAAATAGAAGATACACAGTTCACTCAGGCAAATCCTCATATTATTGACTACATATTTTTTTCTTATTTTCTAACCAGCTTCCTGACATGAGCGCCCACCTAGACATTCTGCTAAGTCATGGCAGCAATGAGGCCCGAATTGTGGCATTACTTCATACGTGTGGTCTAGTGATTGGTGCAGGCATCGTCGTCTTCATTGTCAACATCAGCGCCTACATTGTTGTGGACTAATCGTGGTTGATGTTATATACTTCATTTGAAATCGGTCCCCTCTGAAAATCCATTACACTGTAATAACTAAACATCATCCTACCCTTCTGCTAGTGCCTATGTATTAATTCTCTAGTATTATTCTCTACTTCTGAACTCTACTGTATTCACTTCAGATGTGTAAGGACTGTCATCTATGATTCTTAAAGTGCGACTAAAGTACTTTTATGGTGTAGTGCACAGAATCCTGTGAAATTACTATTTTAACATGCATCAGTGATTCAAACATCCTACTGACCTTCTCAAACCCATCAAATCTAATGCGTTTCGAAGAAATCACAAAGAATAACACATGCCCATGCCCTCCTGTGTTAGCGTTACCGCTGCTCGCCTCGCCAGAAATACGTGACGTCACCAACACTGTGTACACGCCTCAAGGCTATTAAGCGTCGGGCTAAAGGATATTACGCGTAGCGCTGCACTCAGTAGGGCTCGCTCCCACGTGGAAACAATGGGTTATTGTTGTGCGCTAAACTGTGACAGAATGCTTGCTTACCATTCCTGAACTGATGGTCCAATAGCCTTCTCCTCAGTTATATCCTCGTCATCTGTTTTTCGGCGCAGGGGCTCGAACTGATACGGCTCGACCGTATTTGCCATTGTTCTCGATCGAAAACACCGCGACTTCCGCGCTGACGTGACGTTTCCGGAACGGGTTTTTTCTTACAATTTCAGAATAGGTTAAAAGTTGTAAAATTAATTTCGAAATATTATTTTTTAGCAAAAATAATGACTTTTGATCTAAAACTTGATATTGAAAATATAAAAACTGTCGGAAATCACATTTTTCTAGCACTTTAAGGTTACACACGTGCAAATCTTTTTGCTATTATATCATTACGCACTGTCGACTGCCGTCACTCCAGACCTAATTTTCTTTGGCTATTCCCACTCACCAACAATGGAGATACGCATCTCATCTAAAAAAAATACATTACCTTTAATAGCCCATGACAGGTAAAGTTTATTGCTGTTTCTCTTCGTTTGACCCACCTCCATGAAAAGCCAGTTGAGGCCTCAGGCTATTTCAAAAGAACAGGGGGTTAGCCCCTATCTTTTCAAAGCTCTGACCCGAAATAGGAATCGGCCAGGAAAGTGACAAATGCATTAGAAAGACAACAGCTAAGGTCACTGTGCCCATGACAGGGAGAACAAAAGTGATGTAATAAAAAAAATAGATTACTCTTACTAGTAAGTCCAACTCAGGTGATTTCAATATTGATGAGCTTGTGTAACCATAATATGTTCATTTGTAGAGTAGGCTCTTGGGTCAATGGATAAATCTAATAATACACTAATGTATTATATGGGTTATACCTATGCAGCAGTATTGTGGGATTAACCCCTTCGCTACATCACGTTTTCGGGTGTTGATTTTACAAAATTACCCTAAGCTTTAGTCTGTACCGAGGAATAGTTCAGGCGTATGATGGGATCTCTTACCATCGTAAAAAATACATCGGCTGTGCATGTTGAAGGCTATTAAGGGCGCATTCAGCAACGATGCACTAATGTAATTCTTACCTTGGTAAGAGATCCCATCGTTAATGCGCAAGTTCTCAAATTATATAGGACATATGACATAAAAGTCAGCCGGATACAACAGGGAAAGAATACGTTTGGAAGTTACTGGTACGTCAAAGAACTGTTTTTACCAGTGGGTAAGGACTTGTCTGTATTTCATACCTAGCGAAGGTGTTAAGCAATACTGGAATAAAAATCAATCCTGATAATTTTGGCCAGATGGATTCAAAAGATGAATTGAAAGACAAGTTTTCATATTATTATAATTTCACCTCTATGTCGTTGTCACGCAAACATTAATAAGCTCAGAGTGATATAATATAATTTTGTCATCACCATCACTCCATTATCATCAGTTCACCATCATTATCATCACAATGATTACAGAGGCTTTCACAGGAATGCCCATATTCATTGCTATTCTTGTGCATTCCATACCCATACAGAGTATATTAATTTAACTTCGCAGAGTGTAATAATTATCATCTTCAATAGTATAAATAACACCATCATCATTTTGCCTTCATCATTGCTTTCATCATCATCTTTATCATCATCTTCATCAGATTAGAGCGTATCACCTTTTTTCTTTATGTCATCTGAACTTCACCATCGAACTATGAACATGCAATCTTACTTAATCTGTTCAGTAAACCAGTGTATGCTTAACATAATTCTTTTTTTTTTGTTTTTTTAATCTGAAATGATAATATTGTGCTTTATTCAACAAGAGTGTTTTGATACTGCTCAAAAGATGAAGTTCTTGGTATTTCAAACTATGCCTTCTGATTATAGTACTTTTGTTTACTAATGTTATTTTCTTTAGTTGGCTTATTCACACCCAAATATTCGTACTCAACTCATGTTTTTTATCAGAGAACTTTCATTTTAACCTTCGGAATACTTTAGAGAATACTATGAGCATATGACATTTCCTAGTGTGACTATCACATTGCACGTAATGAATTAGATGTGAAATTTATAACTGATTCTAGTTTGCCACGAGCAATAAGATCATAACCCCAGAAAATGCCATATTATGCTCATGTCTGTCTCTGTCATAATGGTTTGTTAGAGATCTGAACTTGAAAATAAAAGTTTTCCAGTAAAAATCCCGAGCAATAGAAATCCACAATCTGAAAGCACTGCGGCGCTATATACATGCATCAAATGGGGCTCCATTTTGCATCTTATGGGACAAGTGTGAGGCCTTCTGATAAATCGACCAGGCATAATATACGCGTGGCTACCGTGTTGGTACGATATATGGGTAACAATAGGGAGTCAGACAGGTCAACGTAGAACTAGAGCTGTCATAAGTATGTTGCATTTGGACAATATTATTCCATCATTTTTAAAAATACAAATGGTATGGCTTCCATAAGGATCCCTTTGTTCAGTGACCATATGTCACTTACAAATATATGTAGTTGTCAGTTGGTATTACAATAGTTTGAAATTATTTTCATAAATTTTCTAAATACCCTACAGAATGATTATTTGCATGCATTTTGTACACATCTTATGAAATGCATGTTAGAGACGGCAGTTAATGAATGAATAGAACTTAAAACTCTTATTAATCATCACTTATAATATGTATATTATCACAATTCCGATTACTTCTAGGACATATTAATATCGATATGAGTCAGAATATGCTAAGAGTACTATTAGATTACTAATATGCCCTTGCAAAAATCTTGGCAGAGCCCCATTCGCTGTCACTTTAACCAAGTTGTATAGGGGACTCTGCCTTTATAGCTAAGTTGTATAAAGGACTCTGCCACCATAGTCAGAATGTATAGGGGACTTTGCCATTATAGCCAAGTTGTATAAGGGACTGCCACCATAGTCAGAATGTATAGGGGACTCTGCCATTATAGCCAAGTTGTATAAGGGACTGCCACCATAGTCAGAATGTATAGGGGACTCTGCCATTTTATAGCCAAGTTGTACAGGGGACGACGCTATTAGGACAGTTATAGGGGAACCACCTATTATTAATATCATATTCAAGTTAGCCAGCTCATTTAATCCATGGGCCTCAGTTTTTAACTCACTCTAAATCAAGCAAAGTTATTTTTGGGACCAAGTATCTGTTTCTGGGATCATGTGACAAACTACTATCTAGTACTTAATTAACGCCTTTGCCACTAATGATTTACATGCATTCCTCTGAAGTAGCATCATCGTGTCGTTTCTGGCGTACCCATACGTCCTATTTTCTGTATTTTTATAATGAACTAATTTTACGTACAGACTGATGAGTTCATGAAAATGATAACATAACGAAGGGTAAATGCTGGATTTTTTAATGATATATATTTGAAAGTCTTAAAAAGTTTTGTGATTCTGCCAAGCTATTCTTTCTTTGTGCTTAAGAAATATAATCATATTGATCATGAGATTTTTCTTCAGATGCTGATTTATTTTTTCAATTTTGTAGAATGTAAATGATTATTTTGACAACTAATAAGCTTATGTGTCGAAGTGTGTTGGTTGGTGTGAATACCTTAAATTTTATGTGCAAGTAAAAAAAAAAAAGAAATATGGACAATGTGATGCAGCATTTACTAATTTGTGATAACCGAATTTCTAATAGCGTGTCAGTAATTTGAAAATAAATAATTCTTAGCGCGTATGGTTGATTCCCAACACCATGTTGTTAAAAAGCAAAGAGTGACGGCTCTTTGTAACATTTGTGATGCTTGTTGTTTGTTTAGGCTAGTGCGCCCCCCTCCTCTATTATTATACGGCCCTGGACCGCACGCGGCTCCGGTCCTTCATGATTCGAGAATGTTGCAGTTACGAGTTAGTAGCGGCCGGCCTTGCTGAGATCAGTTGTTTTTTTCCTCTCTTTTAATTACGGCGGCAGTACCGCTAGTGAGNTCTTCTTGTGACGAAACTTCACTTTGTTCAGTCACCTTCTATTGATCAGCAAATCGTGCAGTGGAGTAATATTCTGCATAACCGAGAGCTTGCGCATTAGCAATTGGATGGCTTACCACCGTAAAAACTACATTAACTCTGCGTGTTGAACGGAACTGAAAATATATTCAGCGCCGATGCACTAGACTACTGTAATTCTTACAATGGTAAGAGATCCCTCCGTTAATGCGCAAGCTCTCTTATCTCTAAGCAAGAATTTGTAATCCATCCACGCGAAATGAGGCTTATTGCTTATGTTAATATTGGCTACTTTGAAATGTGCAGTTTATTAGTACAGAGACTGTCTTGTCATCCTGGTGGAGCAGCGCGGCTGAATGGATGTGGCGTTGGACTCAAGATCTAAAGGTCGTGGGTTCGATTCCCGACCATGGACATGTTGTAGGTTCCTTGGTTAAGCATGCCATCCACATTTTCCTCAGTCCGTCCCTCTGTAAAATGGGTACCCTGCTATAAGCAGTGAAAGATGGTGTCAGAATGCTAGTAATAATGGCAACGGCACCGTATACTCCCTGGGGAATTAAGAAAGTCTTAGAGTGATCTGGGTTGCTGGAGTAAATAATAGTGTGAAGTCGCTTGAGGGAGTATTAGCCTGGAGTATTAGCATTAACAATCGCATTATTATTATTATTGTTATCATTATTGGTTAGCATCAATTTCATGCGAACAGGACATTTTTCTGATCACAATCTCTCTGTAACACGCTATCTGGCAGTGATTATGATCGATGAAGCCAACAGACTGCTATGATGAAAGCACAATGTCTGTATTATTTGATGAGTAAGAAGACATGCAATGTGTTTCGGAAGAAAACTAGATCTATAACTGTCGTAAATTAACAAGTGTATATATATTCCATCTCCTCAATATCTTTTTTTTTGGCCGAGGAAGGAGGATGAGGCGGCGGAAGGGCTGTCACTGTGATTCATTAGAATCCACTTGTGACTACATGTACAGTATGTCGTTTGACTGGACCATATAATATTGTCTAGGTCTATTTATTTCAAAGATGTCCCTTTTTTGCAGCTCCCTGCGTTATGTGAGATAAATAAAATAATAGAGAGATTTATCCGTGTTTTGTGGCATGTTTTTTTTTTTTTTTTGCTATTGGTGTGTTGAGTGTTGTTGCCGTTGCTGTTATTGTTGTGGCTGTACATTAGAGGTTGCAGGAGCCAAATTGTAAAAGCCTCCTTGAGCCATTTAATAAAAAAATTCTCATCGAACGCTCCGAGATGGCAATGACTAGTCTGTAGGTCTGGTGCCACCACTATGCTCAAATTATATACTATCTACAGTGGGGGTCCTTCATTTTGATGTTTTCATAATTTTAAATTTACATGAAAAGGGGTTAACATTTTGGCCTTCTATTGCAGATCACAGGCCCACACAAATGAAATCCGCTGAGGCCATTGGAAGCACTGCCTGTAACAATTATTTTTTTACAAATTCAAGATTGAATGTCACCACTTTTGTGGTGTGGTTTCGTGTTATATGATTATTTCTACACAGTCTGTCCGATAAAAATATGTATCTCAGACTCCGGCATTTTGATAGCACGGAATGAACTGTCCGGTGTCGGCTACACTAGTGGGTTGTCGCGATTACAACGCCGCCAATAATGAGGGGGGCAATAGGGCTTCGTAGGTTTAATATTGTGCAACCAGCATTACGTCTGTGGTAGGCATACGCGAGACATGGTCTTCTTCCCACCCTGATCTCCCCACCACCACAGTCACCGTGCCATACCCTCTGCTCTTTGATGTAGGATTAACCTAAGACTAAGAGGTGATTGTTGGACTCGGGCTTTCCGACCCGGGAAATGCATAGGGCACACGTGATCGCTCGTCACAGTGAGAGACGGGGTGCACCACTGAACCGCGCAGCTGACGTAATAAACCGCCTCAAACCTTACTTCACCGACCACTGAACCGCGCAGTGTTATTTCTATTGTATCGATATCAAGTTTTAAATCATTTCGATGAGTAACTATCTGCAGAAAAGCTCATGGGCGCATGGTGGTGAGGACTCAAGAACAACCAACTCATGTGAACGCTTTCAACGTTATTTCGGGAAACATTTCACCAGTCCAAGCCCCAACATTTTTACATTTTTAGACGCGTTACAAGAAGAGCAAAAAAGAACTATACTTATGATACGTAATTGCGAACGCAGCTGAAACGTAAGGCACAGCGACGAAAGGAAAATATCCGCAAAGAGTTGTTATACCATTCGAATGAACAACCCCAAAAGAACTTTCTCAATCAGATGTGCAAAAACAATGCTCCCAGGTCCACATTGTAAACAATATTTTTTTTTCCAGTTTTGACATATTTTATTACACTTCCAAAATCATGAAACACATTTTTTAATGCTGCCTCCCACGGCAGGCGGTCTCAAGCCCACAATGCAGAGAGAAAATGTGTTGAAGTACCGAATGATATTGTTACTACGTTACTAACCTAAGACGATTACTATCCACGTTGCGCGGTTCAGTTGTTTGTCCCATAGGGCATCTCTTTGATCTTTTAACAATAGACGGATTAAGACTGCGCAGTTCCGTGGTGTATCAGAGAGACGGCTCCTTGATCGGTGTCCGCGCCTCGCGATCAGAGGGAACCACTGATCGGAGGTCGGTTTCAGTGTAAAAACGGTCGGTGAACAGTAAAAGTGTCAGTAGATCGGAGGGGGCCGCTTTTATTGTAGTCTAACAATAAAGCAATATGTTTTTGTCAGGTTCATTGTTTCGGTGTTTTGAATGGTTAGTTGTGTGTGTGTATGATGAGAAAATCAAAACAGGCCTACAGCACTGGGCACTAAAGAATAATCCGTTCTATTTAAAGGGCATTTATCGCCAAACAGCAAATGCCCCTCAAATTATTGGTCGTGCCTTACTACATCTGATTGCAGTAATCAAAATTTCGGATGGCAACACAGAAATGCGCGCATCCTGTCTAAAATAGCGATTTTGTGTCATTCGGCGAGGTCTGCGGAGAAAAAAATTTGAAATCCGAAATCGAGAGTAAACAGGAAGTGACGGATTTGTGGGAACGGCCAAAATAATTGTTTTCTTCACCCCTTGAGTCGGCGGGTGTACGAAAGAAGAGCCCACAGCAATGTATAATTGAAATGGAAAATATTCTGACATAGTATTGGCTTCATATTGATTTAAAGTTTGTATACTAATCAAACTATGATAAATTCCTTTCATTCAGCATCGGAAACAATGCCATTTCTAAAGATGTAATCACTATGCCACTTGGACGTTTTAGGAAAACTTAAGTGTTCTATTGACTGAAACTTGCATATATTTGCCTAAAATATTGCTTCATCTTCAGAATTTATTTGAATAGATCGTGAGTATTGACTTAATTGCAATGCGAGGGCAAAAATGACGATGATTTTATTATTTTTGCTCTCTCACATGTCAAAAATAAATTTGGCCTACTTTTTTGGCTACACTTCCGGAACTGAAACCTGGCTGATCACTATAAACATAAACACCAGATAGACTAGGCTAGTCTAGGGTTCCCTGGTCGATCGTAACGACGAACGGGTTGTTGCATTTGATTTCTCTGCTAACAAAGCGACACGTGGTTACATCCTGCCTCGACGATGCATTGTTGGTGGCTGCAACAATACGACAAAAGACTAAAGCAGGAATTACGCTTCACGGGATTCCATCAGAGACAGCTGTGGATTCGGCAGCTGCGGTAGACTCACGCGGATCTTACACCAGACCAGTCCAGGATACTGTATTTTGCGAATTATTGAATCGACAGTGTGTCTGACTGCAGCTATGAACGGTTTCAGCATGGAAAGTCCAATCCTTAGATTTAGGCTGATAATGAAAGGATATGTCGCATTCACCCTCAGACATCCTTGATACCAACAAAGAGAAGGAGACCAGAGGAAAGAGAAACATACGATACAGTGATACAGTGCCATACAGAGAGAGCACTGACGGGCAGGCTAATACATGTAATATTATTTTAATTTGATCTGTGTTATGATTATTGTCAGATAAAAACTAAAAGAATCTGAGATAGCTCTATCTAGAGTTTAGATCAAGATCTAATCTAGAATAGATAGTCTAGTTAGGACGTCACGTGACTGGTCTTTCATTTTATCAGTGACAGTATCAGTGTAGATGATCTATAAAGATTTAGACTAGTCTTGACTAGCTGAGGCCCCATTCTAGTCAAGATTAGCAGAGTGCTTGGAGCAGATTTAGATCTAGATTAATTCTGGTTTCATGTATACTGTATGAGGATTTTGTCCCTCAGTTGAACTAAAGTTAGCTGGACATACAGTACTAGACTAGGTTTACAAAATTCAAAGGATCCATAGTTGTTACGGTGGAAAACAGTGAAACTGAAATCGATCGGGCTGGACATTCTTCAGCGATAGCCACATGGGCAGAAGAGTGAAAAAGTGAGGCGATTAGTGCTACAGAATGGGTATGTGGTTACAGTGTATATTCGACAGTACATGTAAAGGGATCTGTTAGTGTTATCTGCAGTTTTTTTTTGCTGAGAAAAATATTTCATGCACTGTTAGTATAGACCTTGGTAAACTTATATTATCATGTTACAATAAATGCCATAAACAATGCTAAGAGGGGATAAAAGTGTTACACTAACAGTAACAGTGTAACTTGAGGAATGTGACAATGCATTCTACATATTCATGCAAACTGAAAAATTACTCTGATTACTTGATAACATGCAACCGTTTTAAAAAAAAAAAAAGCCAACACAACTTGAGATACACTTCCTCATGATTTCATTCCAACTTGCATGACAACCTCTTGAGAGTCTTGTTCAAAGCCTTAAAAACATTGAATTATTTTCGAGATACATCCAGTTGTAACACGTGCTAAAATGCAATGATTGCTTACTCAAAGCAAGCCTTTACTCCTCGAATGTTTAGGTATGAAGATGCCAATAGCACCTGGCATAAACATATGCAATTTTAAATAGTCCCTATTAAAAATCAGAAATCTGGCCATGGGGAGGGGATACAGGGGTTGGATTTGAATTTCAAAGGTTTAGATAGATGCAAATACACGTGTAGACTCAAAATAGGTAAGGTTTAGCCACTCAAGTATAAACTTTGTGGTTGTTGCCAGGTTGGTGAAGTTACCTTGTTTACTGAGTGAAAAGGACTAAAGTAGCTTGCTTCACGGCCTTAGTTATCAAAATCTAACTGGTTTAGGAGCATATTTCTTTGTGTCAAAATTTGGAGTTGGCTTGGAACCCCTGGATAAATTAATTAGAGATGTAAAACCTTATATAGCCAGCAATGAAAAAAACATTAGCATCTTCATACCTTTAACGCAAATCAGTCACCAACCGACGGTCATAAACTCATGAGAATAAAAAGATAGCATTCCCATTCAAGGGAGACAACCAATAGGTTCCATTTAAGCAATTTGTAGATCAGATTACTGCCCCTCACACAAATTTTAATAGGTCTTTGACACCTATTGTTTTTGCTTCTTTTGGCCCTATTAACATTTTGTGTTATTCCAAATATACCACTGTGATTTGGGGAAATTTCTTCCATGGAGGTTAAAGTACTTCTTTTGCCCGATCTTTTAACGGGAAGAAAAAGGGGGGTCAACGCCCAAAATTTTTCACAAATGTCTTTTGAAAAAGATCACCTCAAATTCTGATTTGGTCCCCAATTTTTCATTTGGCTGGTTTTGACCGCTGCGAATACATACGCCTACACATTTTATTTTTTTATCTAGAAGGCTCAAATTGTACCTGGAACTTTGAAATTGGATGCTTTAGTTAGATCACAGGTCATTTTACATGTTTCTACACCCTAACACTGGCTGGCAGGGCCCCAAAAAAGGGGGATTTTATAGATTAGCGGATTAATTGGGTTGTACACTATGAGTGATTTGCCCTTCTAATAGGTGTCACAAACCAATATGGCTTCTCGTTCATTACTTTGCCAAAGTCTGAGGGTTTTACTCAGAAATGGAAAAGAACCAAAAACCAAAATGCTAAGAATCAGGTGACGATTGTGATTCCCTGACTTATTTTTCTTCTTTTATTCTTGATAGGTATGTTGCACCCAGCTGTCTAATGGGATGCAAGATTTTAATGAAAGGGCAGACCTACCTTATTTACTGTTGAGTCGTTGGCAACATCTCCGGTCAGTTTGTTCGTCATTTTTGTCTCACGAAGCGCCGTTCTGAGTAAACCATGGTGCAAGGCCGATACATTACAAACTAGAATCACTTTTGAATGTCACATCTCCCTCGTCACATGCAATGTGACTGTAACACCAGGAACATAATGCACATGCCTTCATCTCCCATAAAGGTCTATTATAAATCCGAACTGGAAACTGAACGTTTTTCAGTAAGCCAATGCCTTTCAATCATATGGAGTGCCAGCACTGTGTTCCATCGAGCTGTAGAATATTTGGAAATCATAGTTCCAACCAGAATGAAAAAAAACTTCAAGCATTCATGACTCAAGCAAGCATAGTAACGAAGAGTTTTATGGTGTTCTTTGTCTTTTCGGGACAGCGTTTCAGGCTAAATTTCACCTCAAAATTCTGATAGGAAGTACTACTAGAAGTAATTTTTATTCAAATCATTATTCAGGCATTGCCGTGCACAGTGACCACAAAAATACGAGTTTATGACTTTCCTAATCGATTTGTAAGGGAAACGGTGAGAGGAAAGGTGGTGAGAAATGACCCAGCTGACATATCACCAGTGGGATTGTTTCTTGGTAACATGGCGATGCGAAGAAATCCCAAAATCTCTTGGCTGGGAGTTGTTTATATTCTTGAAAGAAATGAGAGCAGGAGCGGATTTGAAAGGGAGACAGGGGTAGAGACACAAGAAAGAGAAATATTATGGGAGAGAGGGGAGAGAGACAGAGAGAGAGGAGAGAGAGAAAGACAGAGAAAGAGAGGGAGAGAGAGAGAGAGTAGAGAGAGAGAGAGAGATGGATGGAGAAAGAAAGGAAACGAAATGGAGAGAAGACATATTTTAGGTGCGATGATAGGTCAACCTACCATGATAAATCTAATATAAAAGTAACATTAAAAAAATTATATCCCGGCATTGCACGCTCTCACGACTTCACATCATCATTACCTTTGTGGGCCAGATCATTCGAAGACATAATATTCAGTTCCCTGGAGCTTATAGAGTGCCGTAAAAATAAAAAGGTACGCATTTAGTTGCATATTATGTTGGTCCTAGACATCACATTATTTGCCATTGAAGAGTAATAAGACGACAAACTATGAAGACGTCATTGTCTGAATTATGTGAGAGGAAAAATAAAGAAACAAATTAATGACGTCATATTGCCTGTCATTTTATCAGGGCAGTAATGAATAGAAGAACATATTTTTTTATATCAGAGTGACCACCATTTTCTCCAACCGGATGACGTCATCAAACAGATGACTTCTGATCAGATGAGCTCATCGAAATGATGACATCACGGACGTCACCAGCCTGTTGACATCACCAAACTGATGACATCACCAGCTGATGATGTCACCATAATGATGATGACGACACTCTGTCCATAATTTTGTCAGAGCAGTCGGTGAGTTTGTAGGAAGTGTCCAGCTGAGAATCCAAGGTTACAACACTCAAGCACTTGTGCAGGCACAGTCAAAATGTTGGTCAAATAGCAGCTTTTACTTTGGTTGTCGTAGGGCTATGAGTTGATGGAAAATACATGTATGGCCTAAGTATATCGATTATATTGGTTTTAAGAAGGAAATGGGGTGGTGAAGCGAATTAAGGCTGAGAAATACGCGAAAATAGCGGAGTGAAAGCAATGGTATGAGGAAGATCGTTTAAAGAGAAAGAATCAAAAGATTAACCGAAACAATTTTTTGTCCTCGTGGGTTTGGGGGNAGAAGTTGAAGGAAAAGACTGACGGAAACTGATGGCTGCCTGGCTGACTGGATGAATGGAAGAAAAGAACGGACGGAAGGGCCCATGGCTGGATGGATCGATGGATGGATGGATGGATGGATGGATGGATGGATGGATGGATGGATGGATGGTGGATGGATGGACGGAGGGACATGCGGACAAGTGGATGGATGGATGTAATTATAGAAAACGAGATACGTGGGAGGAGGCAAATAGAGAAGTAAAAGGAAGTCAGTATGACATAATATATAATTTCACATCCCGTTCACACAATCTGCACATAGCTAGCAAAACATCCGCTCACTGGTCTTGCTAGATCTACCTGCACATACCAACACACCCAGCACTACGATACCATAGTCATTTAGTTGAGAGCCTTCGCATTAACGATGGGATATCGTACCATCGTAAGAATTACATTAACTCTGCATGCTGAACGCTTCTAAGGGTACACTGAATACCAGTGCACTAATGAAAATCTAACAGTGGTAAGAGATCCTATCGTTAATGCGCAAGTTCTCATATTAAATACGTGTACGTGCTCCGATGCAGCCGTTGGCAAACAAGTTTACGTAGTGATCTATCATCTACAAAACTGCATTTCGAGCGAAAAAAACAACCAACCAACCGACATGCAACGGGTCTAACGATGTACGTTGGTTGAATGGTAGGGCTAGCATGCTAGTAAACAATCATTTTCACTCATTCTTTGCGTCAGTGGAAGCCTCGGACACCTTGAATACAGGACTATCAACAATCGATCAATAGGCGGGTCAGCTGACGCTTGAGAAGAGGTTAACAGGGGCGGCACTACTGAGAAACAATTGCCGGTAAAGAAGGTGAGTAGGTATGTGTGTATGC
>JAWQUT010000170.1:1350201-1365445 GCA_033807755.1 Ellobium chinense
GGGGGAAGGGGAGGGGGTGATACGAGGCAGTTATGGTCTTAAAAATTGGAGAATAATGAAGATGAGATTATTAATCATTGCTGCTTCCCCCTTTCTGTCTTTCTCTCTCAGTGTCTTTTCCCATCTGCCTCTTTTCTCTTGCAGCAGCACAGAATAAACTTACACTTCTATATTACTTTAGGACATTTTAGAATCCATGTTAGAACATTTAGAATCCAAGCCTATAATCACTTTCCAACCACTCAGAACCTTTTAAAATGAGATCAAGCCTTTCTTTCCCGTCCCCATGACCAAATGTATGACTTTGTAGGGACTATTTAAAATGTCATATCCTTTTTGCCATGTCCATTCTGCATATTCATACCCGAAGGATAAGCGAGAGAAAGAGACAGAGGGCAGGAATCAGAACGATCTATGTCAAGGAATTAAAATAAGACTTTAGCTCTCTCTCTCAGTCATTTTTTTTTATTTGTTTGGTAGCCATACCAGTGAACAGTAGTTTTATAGTTTCCGGCCGTAAAACGAAAATTGTCTACACACAAGACCCCTCTTTCTGCCCGGCTCAGCATCTTTGTTGATGACTGTGTCGTTAGCTCCTTAAAACCTTTCCGCATAAAGGCATTGGATATGGTATGGTTATAGACCACGAGTTCATAGCGAATTCACACACGAAACGAGACAGAGCATCATCAGCTAGTGTGAGTCCTCGAGGATATGGAAGTGGAGAGAAAGTGGCGATTATCCACTGACATAATATATGTTGAAAATAGAGTATTAAGTAACAATTTCACTTACTTAGCGCTTTATCGCACAAAGGCCTCGAAGAGCTGTACAATATATTTGTTTTTGTAAAATAAAAAAGGGCTGCGATAAATGAAAAGTTGTGATTAAGCGGAATCGACTCTGCCACTGCATTCCTATTTTTTTTTTTTTAATCAGAGAGAGGACTCGATTATACCCTCGCATTCACAGGCCTATTATTTTTTTTTTCAATTAGAGAGCGGACTCGGTGGTACAGTGACATTACCCTTTTTGAAGCAGAGACTGGACAGCCGAACTACCTGCAATCCGCCCCTGTCCAGCGGACCATGACCTCTCTGTGAGGTCAAGGGGTCAGAAGTAGTCAGAACACCCGAACCCAGAGTCTTGTAATAATCCGTAACTTCGGCTGTGGTCTGTGGCTTAGCCAGGCTGTAGGAGTGGCCTGAGGAGGTAAACCAATGATAAAGGAATTTTCATATCACGCCTGTCGATGTTTGCGAAAAAGCGAATGTCGTATTTATCTGTAGCGTGGCTTGACTTTGAATGTTGTGTGTTTACCCTTCGTAGAAACTTTCTGTCCATGGAATTGTCTGAGACTGTTTATAACCGGAAATTCATAGATGATTCGACACGGTGTATGGTGGACCTCCAGTGCAAGGTGCACGTGGCAACACAGTGTGCGGTGTGGTTGTTTTTCTGCCAATGCATGTGTGCGTGAAGTTCAAGGGCAGAGATTAATACACGTGAGTCTGTTGACAGTGAAATGATGGCTTTAATAATTATGTGGTATTAAAGGAGTTTACTTTACTGAAGCAATATATATGCAACTGAGGATATTTATAAACAGTGGTTTTGTGAATTATTGTTCAGAAAGGAATGTTAATAAAATGATATCGATCGACCTGAATTGAATAAAGCTGTTCTTGTAAAGGGAAGGTGCAATAGAAAGTGTCCAATGTTTACAAGGCAGAGAAGGGCTTGGGAAATAATATTTCTTATTTAATTCAGGTATATAGGCGCGCCAGGCCATTATTTCTCTCTCTCTCTCTCTCTCTCTCTCCCTCTCTCTCTTTCTCTCTCTCTCTCTCTCACTCTCTCTCTCTCCCCTTCTCTTTCTTTCTCCAAGACCGTAAAGACCACCCTCGCAGAGGATTCACAAAGAAAGGAGGAGAAAAACGGGATAAAGAGAAAAGAAAAGAAGACGAGAGAAGAGAAGAATAGAGAGTCAGAGAAGGAAAGAGCGAGAGATTGTATTTCTTGATACACGGATGACTAACGTCCTATATTGATTGACTTGATTTTAAGTAAACTTGATTTTTTTTTTTTTTGGTCCGGTNGGATGGGTGTGGGGTGGAAAAGGCGTTGATCTAAGAGCGGACGATTAAAAACAAATTCGTTTTCAAATTTTTGTGAATGAACATAACATACCATTTCCTTATCACTTTGCCATACAAGTATTCGAAGAATGTTTTACCCAAAACTCGCTAAGCGCACTTTCGTTGAAAAATGAGTGTACTGAGAGATTTATGTCTGTTAAGTCATTTAAAAAAAAATGGTCAGCTTGACAACTACATTCATTCATGTTTTATGTCATTAAATAGTAAAACAAAACATGTGTGGGAAGAATAGTTACCTCATTCTATTTCCTTTTAATTCAAAACAACAGTCAGAGACCAGTACCGAGTTTTGAGAAAACACTCTTCAGTTTCAATGAAGGGGGTTGAAATAGTGTTTTTCGTATGACGGAAAAAAATTTGCCAAAAATAAGAAACATATATTTATATATTTATCAGACTGCAGAAAATCAGGTTAAACCAGCTTCCACTAAGTGAAATAGGTCAAGATGTTCTCGAGTTCATATCGAAGTCGTTATACCAAACACAGAACACCAATGCAAAAAATCTCACAAGCCACTCCTTTCTAACCTCGCTCTCTCGTCGTCAAAGCTTCTGCACCACGTGACTCAGAAGCTGACATAAAGGCAGGATTAGGCAAGTTCACCAAAAACGTCAGTTCAGATCAAGTTCAGTTCACTAAAAGGAAAAAAATTCTTAAGATCAAGTTGAACTCAGTTCAATGAAAATTCAATAGTTTTCAGTTCAGATCAGATTAGTTCCCCTTGGTTTTGGACATCGGCATTCGGTACTATATAATTATTTGAAGTAGATGTAACCTTAACTAAAACTGAGGTAGAAAATTAAAGTTCAGATCAAGCACTCAAACTACGCACAGTTCAGGTCCAGATCAGTTTGTCCCAAATAGCTATCAAATTCAGCTCAAGTTCACGTGAACTGAACGTAAATTCATGAACGGCTTTCATTATGATCTCACTTCTGCCCAACCCTGCATAAAAGCTGTCATCAAGCTGCAGTATTTTTTTCCTTCCACGCTTAGCCTGGATAAATAGTTGTGTTGGCATAAAGCTACTATCCCGCTTATCCGTCTTGACATGGTGCAAAACAGAGTAGTTATTTTCATTTCATTATCAAAATTATGAGGCAAAACCCTCGTCAGCTTATAGCGATTCCTCATGTAATTATTTACAGATCTTTTTTTTTTCGTTTTTCTCTTCACTTTTTTATCAATGTTCCCTCGTCTCATCTCTTATTCACCGGACTGTATTTTCCTCCTCTGTTATTTCCTCCCCAAGCTTCATTCATTGACATGTTCTTTTGCTGCTCAGTGTCTTGCGGACGGCTTCCTCCAGTTTGAAAACCGTTGATTTTGTCCTATAGGCCTATCTAGCTCCTTTCATAATCCTGGGACTTGTTATACAAAGATTCGTGAAGGTTACACCTTACACATGCCTTGTGTTATAATAAAATAATTCTTCGTCTTAAATTGAGCAGCTGTGAAGTGTGTTTGGGTCGCGGGTGAACACTAGGGCTCACATGTGAAAGATAGGAAGCAATATTCAAGCAGTAGGTATTTAAGGTCTAAATTACTGTGACGCTAGCATCCCTGTAGTATAGTAAATGCACGTTCAGACTAGGACGCTAAGAGGCCCTGGGTTCGATCCCCGGTAGGAAAATGTTCTAGTTTTAGGATTATTTTCCCCGGCTTTTCTGCTCAAAAGTTATCTTTAACAGTGATTTAGTAATATTCATAGAGACACACTTCCCTAGATATTGTGTAAGAGTTAAGCAAATTATCATACTGGGCTTACATTCCTTTCCCTTAATGATGATGGCTATAGAATATTATACTATGCCTTTATACTCGGTTACATTAATACCAAATTTTCTCTCCAACTGCTGTAGAGACATTATGCGTGGATCTATGCTCGAATAAAATGCAGTTTAAAATGATAGCGTTGTACTGAACGTTTGAGATAAGTGAGTTGAGAGAGGAAGATTAAACAAAAACAGAACTCTATTCTTGTTAGTGGCGACAGGCTGGCACCTATGGTAAACACCAACCCCATTAAAAAAAGACACCAAGAAACCTACTTTTTGTATTTTTTTTTTTTGGCAAATTCAAGGCTTAGTGTACTTCAAACACCACGTGAGAAAAAGAATTTTGACTCCCCCACCCCCCTAAAAAAAAACAAAACCAAAATATCTGCATGCACTTTAAGAAGTACCAATTTTTTTGTCTATATAGTGTTTGGACATATTATCATCGTGTCCCGATAAGAAGGGCTTAGCAGGAATTTTTTAAGAAGAAGTTCCAAGAACTCAAAATAAGAGCCTCATCATGAGTATGCAGGTTTTCTAGTCAAGTGCCTGAGACTCGAGGTCGGCAGGTCAGCAGAACCATATCTGAGTTCTTATCCAGTTTCCAGTTTGAATACCAAGTATCTTTCATTATCTTAAATGTTACAAAAGACTCGGTCAAGTTGCAGTGGCTGTCTGGGACCACAGTCGCCTCTGACATGGAACACTACAAACAGGTGAGAAAGTTCTCACGAACTGTCACAACGTCATAACGGCCACTTAATACAGGTTTCAGGTTATTTACTGGAACGGCACTGTCATGCATTTCTTTGGTGCATGTCAGTTGAAGCCTGGTATCACGCAAACTTTTACGATCAAGCTTTAGAGAAGCGTGTTACTGGAAACATGTTTTATCCATAGTGATTTTTTTTTTTTTGTAAACAACAATATAGAAGTTGGGAATTTTGAATGGAGAGGACTTAAGGTATGAAGATGCCAATAGCACCTGGCATAAAAGTATGCTATTTGAAATAGTCCCTTTAAAATCAGAAAACTGGCCATGGGGAGGGGGAAAGGGGTTCGATTTGAATTTCAAATGCTTAGATAGGTGCAAATACATTTGTAGACTCAGAATAAGTGAGGTTTGGCCTCTCAAGTATAAACTTTGTGGTTGTAGCTAGGTGGGTAAATTACACTGTTTACTGTGTGAAAAGGCCTGAAATATTAGGTAACCGGCTTCACAGTCTAAGTTCTCAAAACCCTACTGATTTAGGGGCGTTGTATTTGTGTCAAATTTTGGAAGAAGAGCTAAAAAACATGTATGGAAAGTATTTTGGCATGGGGCTCCTGGATAAGTTAATGAGAGGTGTAAAATCGTATACAGGTAACAGTGAAAAAAAAACAACAACAAACAACACTGGCATCTTCATACATTAAGGAGAATACTGTATTAAACCATAATTGTTTTAACAGGACCTATCCACATTTTATTCAAACTCATATAGGTTTGGACCATTCTAAGCATGCAAAAAAATCACATCGCTAACCATGAGGTATGTTGGGCTTCTTTCCCCTTCTCCCTTCAGTTCCTTTGCTTCTTCCTTACTATAAGTTTAAGCGTATCTGTTACACCTGCTTTTCTCATTTCCTCCTCTACTAGCTTACGATTCTGCCCTCCTCTTCCTTTCCGCCTTACTTCCTTCCTCCTTCTCCTTCACCTGATCGTCCTTCTTCCTGATGTTGTTTCATTCTTTATATTCACCTCCCTCCTTGTTTTCTCTCCTCCTTCATCTGTCGTTTTCCTCCTCATTTGTCTCCCTCGGTCTCCTTTTCTTCCTCTTGTTGCTGCCTATTCTATTCACCATGTTATTCCTCTTCCACTCTTCTCTCTGTCGTTATTTTTTCTTTGCTTTTTCCCCGCCTTTACCTCTCCCTCTTCTCTTGCTTTTGTCCCTCCCCCGCCCCTCCGCCCCCACTTCCGCATCCCCCTTATACTCCTCTTTCCCCCTTTCCTCCGTATTTTTTCTTTTTTTCACTTCTTTCTTCCTCTGCCTGTGCGACTGGTGCTTCCTTTATTACCTACACAGAAACAGCCATGTTGTTGCATCATCGCCCCCTTTAAGCCTTATAGGTCTAACTCTACTGTTGCTTTTTCTCACGTCTCTCCATTTAATATAATCAGGAAGGATTGTATGATCGTAAGCATCTGTTTCCAGTGGCCGTATGCATAATCCATACGTTAGTTAACATATTACATTAACTACAGTGAACACTACTAATGTTTTGGGAGTTTCCCGTGGTTACCGCAGTGCGTTAACTAACGTATGGATTACGCATACGGCCACAGGAAGACGAAAAAGTGGGCCTTTGGCCTTAGAACTCTCAAACCATCTCCTCTCCCATTCGGGTTTTTCCCAAACCTGCTGAAATCCAAAACTTGAAATCTGGTGAGTGTTGTCGCTGAATCATCCGTAACGAAATACGTCTTAGGTAGATTGTTGGCATTTTGGCTGTTAAAGGATAGAAATAGTTATTTACTTCACAGCCTAATAAATCCAGATTATTTTTTTGATGAAATTTAAACTGCGTATATTTTTTTTCCCTTTCCCCCGACAGTTGCTAAGAAAACACCACAGAAATGGCGGGATTTTCACTCCGGAAACGCCGTCATTACCTATGCTGCCAGACATCAAAAAGGCGAGACAGGTTAGCAGACAACTGCTCCAGACAGTTTGTACATGCGTCTGCACCAATCGTCTGCTAGCTATCCTCGCTGTATGACGTCACGCAGCAGAATAATGGCGGCATACAGAGGGCGTAAATCCCGACATTCCAGCGGCGTTTCTCACAAACAGTCAAGCGAAAGGAAAATGTACGCGGTTTACAGTTCTTGAGGAGATAGTGTGGATTTTTCAGAGTGTGAGGCAAGTGTCTATCCCTGTCCCTATGACAAAGCTACCTCTTAGATGCTGGACTGTTCATACCAACCAGACCCGCTTTTATTACTATACTGGCCTCACTAAATAATATAATCTAAACTTCTCATGTTGAGAACAAAATGGAAAAGAGCTTCACTATATAAACTCAACCAGCGTAAAAAGTACCAAGATGCCCATCAGATTTGTCTAAAGCGAACACTTTTATAAGGAGGTCGCCATTTCAGGTTCCACATTATTAACTCGACATTTCATTAGTGAATATTACAAATCACATTGCCGGGATAATCCAGCTTACATCCGGAAAAAAAAAACAACAACTACATGAGCGGCTTTGACATGTACTTCATGCACCAGCACTTGTCTAGAAGTAAGACAAGAACATAGGAATACGGTCGTCACGCTGTTAATTATTTATGTTATAAGAATAGCCGACAGGGTGGTACGCTATTTCCGAACGCGATAAACTCAGAAACCACTATACGTAAACTTCGGTCGTAACCGTCAGTCTGCATGAAAGTCGATAGAGGAGGTTTAATGTCAACGTCTGCTTACCGAAGATATGAGATTCTATTATTAATGTATAAGCGAAATTTTTTCCCGCTTCCTCTATTTCGCCCTTTTCAAGAAAGAGGTTAAAATTTCGAATTCCGTCTCCGTTCATAGATAACGGCATGCAGTGCAAAGCCGCCGAGCACTTTATCACTGGGTAAACCCATAAAGTTAGTCATTCAGTCGTGTTCCATTCATTGACATTGAACGTGAATACACGCTGGTTCATTACATTTCCACAGCACTTTATACAGTGACAATGCAAGAATCTTAATGTGCGCATCTCTTTTCTTTCATATTCGTCGTGTTAGTCTCAGACAGCCAATGAGCGGAGTCTAGACGATTTGTGGGTGGAGCTTAGACGTGGCATTGGCGATGCTTTAGAATAAGACAATAAAGCTGGTATCAATAAGATTGCCAAATTGCCTCGCTGGAAGCCAAATATCAGATTATCATAACATTTCGACATACATTAAGACAGTTAGCAGTAAATGTTTTGGATCATAACCCTCACTGCCGACTTATGACCAAAAAAAAAAAAAAAGCACATATGCAATGAATTTCTATTTTTGTCAGAGACATTAGCTCGGTGGGTCCTTTCCATGCATGTTTTGGTTTTTTCATATGCGATTTTGCTCCGCTCGAAAAGAAGTCTGGCAACCCTGCTCTCAATATAGTGGCATTTCCTCGAATTAACTTCCGGTTTCATATTTCATTCCCAAAATGACGTCATTTCATACTTGAAGAAGATCTGAGAAACGCAGCTCAGACAATCTCATTTTAGTCATCTATTGTCCCTTCATGGAATGGGTGCCCGTGTTTGTTATCTATATTGATGAAACACGTAGTTGTATAACAAGTGGTTATTTGTTTTTTCCCTCTTCAAAATGCTAAAGTCTCACTAAATTGGATGAAGACAGGATTTTCCTTATAATCTGAAGAATTTTAGGGGACATCCCTTCCCATCTCTACCAATCCCTCAGTCCTGCTCCTTTTATTGTAAAAGTGGGAGGCACCTCAGCATAGATTAGCTCTTTAGGTTTCAGGCACTTATTAATAGGTCAAATCACTGAATATTGTTCCTAAATTTTAATTCATCTGAAGTAAGAAAAGCTCCCTTTTCTGGGGCCCAGCCTGCCAGTGTCTGAATGTAGAAATATGTAAATTAAACAACCCAAAACATGTGATCTAGATAAAGCATCGAATTTCAAAGTTTTAGGTACAGTTTGAGCATTATAGATATATAAACGTGAAGTGTGTTAGGCTTATGTATTAGCATGCGGTCAAAACAAGTCTAATGAAAATTTGGGGACTAAGTCAGAAGGCGAGTTGACTATTTTTGAAAGACATAATTTGTAAAACAGTTTGAGCGTTGGCTCCCCCATCCCTCCTTCTCCAACTCTTTCTTCCCCTTAAAAGATAGGGCATTGGTCATATTTCAACGTCCATGGAACAAAAATTCCGAAATCGCAGTAGTAATTGTAGAATAACACAATTCATTCATATGAACGTGTCGTACCTACCGATACTATGAACTATCTACGCCATGGCGCATTGGTGGAGATTTAAATTAAATACCGTATCTTCACATCCTAATAGTATATTATACGGTCTTTTAAAATCAAACTCCAGATCGGTATCCAAAAAATATCTGTATTGCACCAGACACCACCAGCCTACATGTATTTAGAACCAGTAAGAGGACGATATTCTCCTCAGGATGGCATGTATCGTATCATGCATTTCGATGACCTCTCTACGCATGAGGCGCACAGTTGGAGTTTTTAATTTAAAAGACCACCCCACATCCAAATAGTGAGATATACTGTCTTTTGAAATAAAACTCCAGACGTTTGCAGAAACACCTGTCTTAGACTCGTCACCAGCAGCCTACATGTATTAAGCCTCACATAAAAGATACCAATATGTAAGCCCGTAGCCTAATTATTCATAATATACCATCTAAAGTCACATGTATGGAACAGCATGTGACTGATCCAAATATCACCATCACCAACAGCTTATTTCGTTTCAGACTTGATCTGGTTACCCCCTTTAGGTTGCTGTGACCTCATGTTCATATCTGTTTGTTTGTTTGTTAGTTCATTCATTTCATTTACAAGGGCGTAACCAATTGTCCCCTGCCTCTAGCAAGAATTAAATGCCATATTTCTTTCTTTCTTTCTTTCTTTCTTTCTTTCTTTCTTTCTTTCTTTCTTTCTTTTCTTTCTTTCTTTCTTTCTTTCTTTCTTTCTTTCTTCCTCTTTTTGCCTGCCTCTTTCTGAATAGCTTTCCACTTAATTGTAATATGTTTCTCAAAACAATAGTTTCTGTGTTGTATTATTCGACAACCAGCGCCGTATATTTGAGTTTTCTGCTTAATCACAAAACTATTTTATGCTTTCGTGAAGTTGTATTAAGCAAGAGTCAACTGTGCTTTCATGTTCTATTTCCCTCATAAGTAAGCCTTGAGTCATGAAACATATATTGTTCCATTTTTTTTTATTTTATTGTTTCAGTCACAAGAATAGTGATAAAAAAAACAACCGAAGCAAAACTAGTGGCTAGTTGAAAGCTTGCGCGTTAACGGAGGGATCTCCTTCCATCAAAAGAATTACATGAATTCTGCATATTGAATGCTACTAAGGATGCACTCAACACTAATGCACCAACGTAATTCTTACGGTGGTTAGAGATCCCTTCGTTAATGCACAAGCAGTGACTTTAAGCCTGCATCTAACGAATCTAGAATTATTCAGTGCTAAGGTTTGACGGAAATCAAGTAGTTACTTTCTTCTAACGACTAGAGACTTAAAGCCAACGACTTTATCTCTGTGGCGCGGGCCTTATCCCCTCCACTTCCCCTTACCAAATATCCAAGCCTGATGAGTGGTAGGCTAGTTACAACTCTATTTTGGAGGAAGAAGACGAGAGGGCGGAAGAGCAAATAATTTGAAGACCGACACTGAAATTTCACCAGACAACTTTGCTTGCACACAAGTGAATAGTGTGATAAACATGTTGATAACAAGTTACAACATGATAGGCTACTACGTCAGGAAGTTCAAGCCTCTTTACATGTCAGTGACCCATTCAGAGAAGGCAAAACAACGTGATACGATTGATAGGGCTGTGATGAATCCAGCAAATCCAGGATTCGCAAATTGGGGCGATGTCATTTCAGGGGTTGTGAAATAGTAATCGGATTGGAATCTCACTATGCGTGGCGGTTGATCATTAAACATCTTGTAGTCTGTATTTATCGTTGTCTCTGGTTATGAGTAAGACAAGAGCTATTGAACAATCTCGGATTCCAACTCGTTCACATGAATGGAATCTCGACACGAGCGCCAGTAATCGATTCCTATGGTAGGGTGTAGTACTTAAATCCAGACGTAAGCGGCAAAACTCGATTTCTGAAAAATGAGAAGAAGTATTCGTAGATTTGAGATTCGAAACAGCCCTAAGACGTAGATGAGAACTCTTGTGTTTGTTACAGATATACCTCTTTGAAGTGTTTGTGCAGAAAGTAGTTTTAGCTACTTATTCTCGATAAGTATGGCGTCTACAATCTGCTTTTGTTCTGTTTAGGCATGAAGGCGTTTTTTGCTTGTTTATTTGTAGATAGGTATTTTCATTGTTATATTTGCTGTTATCTAGGTCTACAAAAGCGTTGCTCCGTTAGGTTAGAGGCGTTGATTGGATTTTGTTTCCAGGGTGGATGGTCAGTGGGAAGTGTGTAACTTGTTAAAAGGCAGTCTTACGATGTGGATCTATATACATTGTTAAATGAAATATTTAGAAAGCGCTCATATCTATAATGTCAGTACTACTCAAACGTGTGGTGAGTCGCTGGAGATTCTAGAGGAGGACAGAGAGGGGAAGTGCGGGACAGTGCAACTCTTGAAACACACCACAGTCTATACAGAAGACCCAGTTTGCAACTACCTTCTTATCCACCCAAGTGCAGAGAGGTGAAATGATTAAGATTTATTGTATCCCTGACCCCAAAGATGGAAACTCAGTAAAGGTTGTCGATAAATGAGTATTAATTTAGTAATATCGAAACCGGAAAGGGGGGTGGGGTGGGGAGGGGTCTGCCTCTCATCTTTGGGAAAGGGAAGAGATCTACAAGGTAGCTACCACCTGCTGTTTACACCTCTGATCAAAGAGTTCTCTTTCTGTTGATTCATTTTACGTGATGTGAGTATATAGTATTATTCTATCGCTATGTCATGAGACCTGAGGGCGCAAAGACCCGAGATGTTGTCCTAAGGCAAGTTTCTCTTTTTAGTGTGGTAGACTTTTTATCAGTGGTATATCTTGCAAATTTTCAAATTGAGGTTCAAGTGGCTTTTTGGCTAAATCAAGACATAGGCATGGCATGACATGTAATCAGCAAAATTTCATTAGATGAAAAATATTTGACCTAGCATTACGCTGGCCTGAGCTGTTCTTTTTTCTTCTTTTTTTGACGTGGTAGGGGGTCACCGCATGCATTGAATGAAAAAAAAAAACAACTGAGAAAACTGCAAATGAGGAACAGTTTTATACCACATAATTCTTCTAATATGTCTCACAAAAACGCAAATTATTGATCCACAAAATGGCCACAAAATCAATGTAAATTTGTACGGAAATGATTTTATTTTCGATTTCTGAAACAAGAAAAAGAAGAAGAAAAGGAGGAGGGGGGAAGAAGAAGAAGAAGAAGAAGAAGAAGAAGAAGAAGAAAAGAAGAAGAAGAAGAAACAACAACAACAATTCATACTGAATAGCCAATTTCACCTTCAAAATCTGAAATCTCAATTCCTAGTTTAGCGACTTAGGCCTTATTTTGGCTGGCTACAAGACATATTTATATAAGCCAGATTTTTCCATTTTACAAGCTGAAACGTTTTTAATCTTCGAGGACAGAATGACATCTTATTATCCATCTTGATGGATTAAGTGTGTCTATAAATAAGTCGAAAGGAACACTCCAAACTTATCATTGGTCTTTCTCTTGGAATATTCCTCTTGACTTATTTTCACGTACGGGGTGAAAAATAGTTTGATATTTATTTATTTAGAGTCTAATGGCACTTCAGCACGATTTTGGCAATTGCGCCTTTCCGAAATGGTACAGTAAATTATTGGCTGGACAGCGGTCTTCTACGATTTTACTATTGTCAAGGGATTTTTAATGTGTGTAGAAGACTTCCTAGTTTTCGTTCTCTTCCCCGGAAGACTACACACTAGTTTTCCTTGGGAAACAGTAGTCACCAAACATCTTGCTTGGGAAACAGTAGTCACCAAACATCTTGCTTGGTCACATTAGTTTTTTGTAGCACTTGCCCCATACATGTCCTCTGGACTCTTGCCAAAGAAAAGACCCTCGCAGGTTACAAAAGGAGATGATGGGATCAGTCGCATATTCACGTCAAAGAGCGTTACTTTTCCGAATTTCAGAAGTGAGAAATTGCTTATTGCTAATTTATTTATTTATTTACAGGGGCAGACAGGTAGGGGTGCTCTGTCTGTCTCTATTTACAAATATCATCATGGTAAAATAATAAATATGTGATGGACTCAAATATTATATAATTGTTTTCTCTTGGCCCAGGCTTCACTAAAATAAGAAGAAAATGCCACATCAAAGAGCTCATAAAAATCACATCTCATGTCTCCTAATAAAATTAGTAATTTGGAAAAAGGGGAGAGTAACATCAACGTTTCAGATACTTGGGGATTTGTTAAAAGTGCTTTATATAAGTAATTAATCATTTTAACTCGTTCTTCATTTAAAAAGGGGCATAAAAGAACGAAATGGTATATATCCTCGACATCAGATCTGCATATTTTACATATTTCTGATTCACTCATACATCCTGTGTATAATTCATGTTCTAGGCCAAGCGTGTTTTGATCTGAGGTATATAAATTTCGCAGATCGCTAGTCTACTGTCCCGTCCGAACGTCAAGCTTTGTTAATAAAAAAATATGATATTGAAACGTCTAGTATTTGAACTATGAATATAGCAGCAAATACATCTAAGTCGAGGCCATGTCCGTGGCCGGCGGTAACGACCGGATGACACAGCTTTAAGGACATTTTGGAGAAACGCTCTTTTCTTTGAAAAACAAATTATTTAGAAATATTAACCAGTCTAAGGCTGCAAGTCATTGGTTATACCTCGTCAAAAACAAAACCTTTCTACTCGTGACTTAATGCATGCATATGTAAAAGTCCTTCGAACTGTACTGGAAAAAAAAAACGGTTAGTAAAATCTAAGTGTATAGAGGTATTAAAACTATACTGTTAATTTTCCAGAGCCAGTGATTTCATCATCAGGCAAAATATTACGTAAAATGATCTATATCGATCATTTTCTATTACGTTTGCCTACGTTCATTGATATGCAGTTCACAATACTTTCACTAAACTATTTACTACAACCGTGACTTACTTTAACTGTTATCGGGTATTTGTTCAATTCATTGACTGTTTGAAAGCCACTCAACCCGTAGACCTTGTCAAAACAGATTAGGACCAGTAGTCGTTAACTTTGAAAAGCCACCATTATTTTTAACTTGAGGAAATAGGCTAACGAATTTCTTAAATGTACTATCTAGTAGAATACAGATTTCGTCTCAAACCTTTGATAAGCCATCTCTCAGTGAGTGTGAAGAAGTGGGTGGGAAGCGTCGAAACATGGGAATCAGTAAGAGACCAAAACTTTAGCATCAGAAAATCATTGTTCACCTCCTTTGCATCATCATCAACAACAACAACAACAACAACAACAACAACAACAACAACAACAACAACAGCAACAACAACAAACCGGAATCAAGGTTCCAAATTTTGAGAACACTAATTTCTAACTGAACCAGTGAATTGACCGCACTAAAGGTATGCGGCTGGATGTAGACAGTAGAAGATGTTTACACTCAGTCATCCCGATCTGGACTACTTGTGCTAGTGACCATATTTAGAGCTCTTGTCGGATATCATGCGACATTTTGACGCAACGCAGACCGTTGAAGTGGTTATTGAAGACGCGACGCATGCTGATTAGAGCTGCGTCCGCAACATGGTTTAAAAAAGATGCACAGGGTCACAGTATACGTATGAATGCTTGCCCTTTTTGTTTTCAAGATGTAGATAATGCAGGATTATTCATGACAAAAGTCACATACTGTATCACACTGAAAAACTGCAAAGGTTTTCGTCTTTTCCTGCGATCTTGTTTTGCAAATTTGCCTGTTGTGGTCCCACCTTAGTCATGATATCATGTCCTCAGCAAAAGCTTGTGTTGTGTTTCTGTGGATTTTTGGGTTTTGTTAAGGTTTGATAGGAGAGAGTACAGTTACCTGAAAAAACAAGAGAGAAGATTAAGGCTGTTTTCTTCCGCTAATTATGTATTATCAGAAATTACTGATACAAGAACACTTCTGTTCTGTGAAGATCAGAGTAACAAGTGCCAGACAAAGTCACATCCTTATCTCACTACTACTTCCAATCTATAAAAAGCTTACAAATAATAAGTATAATGATCTACTAATCAACAGAAAGAGGAAACTTCTAGTCAAGGTTCAAAGTATAACTTCAGTACTTTTAGACTACGATAAATTATATTACATCAAACTACTCCCTTACTTATCATGACGCCCTAACCTTTCTTTCCCCTCTGACCCAGTCTCCCACAACAGAGTGTATTCTAAGATTCTCCATAACATTACATCTGCATCGAAAAAAAACTGAATTTCCTTTTCAGCAATGGACGAAGGGCAACCTATATAGTTGTTCGTGAATCGCCCGAAACTGATTAATTCCTACCTCCTCTGCCTCCCTCC
>JAWQUT010000170.1:1365463-1377382 GCA_033807755.1 Ellobium chinense
AAAAAAAAAAAACACCAAAAAACCACCCAACAAACCTTTATCCGAAAGTTGTGAGATCCCGGTTATATTCCTCGTTATGTCCACCCTGCTTTACAGGAACAAAAAATAGCTTTATTATCTATTGTTTCTACATTCGATCCCGCGATATTGACCCCTCATGACCTGATTCTGGCTGTTTCAAGTGTTCACCTGCGACAAATCGCCGTCAATCAAAGTATGACTGCTAGTGTTGGAGTTTTTTGGTGTAAAATGGTAGGTGTTAAAGTGCCCGTGTGTCTCTATGCGTAAAGACGGCGCCGAGGAGTTACCATTCGGGCAGTTTACGCTGTGGTGTTCTTGGGAAAGAGACTTTACTACTGTTTCTCCTCTAGGCTCAGATGTGAATGAGTATCTGGCCTCCGAGCCAGCGGAGAGCAGGGCGCTGCTCTGTGACGACCAGCAATAACTGTACTATAGATTAAGTTGGTAACTTTTTGCCCAATTTGGCAATGAGCACTCAGACCATATCAAAGGCAGTACGTATCTCTATTTCTGCTGTGCCGCCATCTTTGGAGCACTTCTCTTAACCCGAAATAAAGTTAATCCGAAACGACCTGTCCTATCCCTTCACTACCAGTGTAATCACTTTAATGGGACGTTTGTTGAGCGCAATCAGGCGATCCTCTCTTTTGTTTAGAATAACGAAATGCTTTTTCTATCACAATTTTCTCACATAGTTGTTGGCAAAGCAGTCAAAATAAAAATTAAGTATTAGACTGTACTGTGAGGCATGCGCGTATACAGCATGAATGAAATACCGCAAAGGGAGCTACGACGTTGCAATATTGAAGCTGCGTTTGGAAGGCAGCACGGCCATGTGGTTTGTGCGTCGCACTCAGAAAATGAAGACTGTTAGGTCAAAATATTTGAGTGTTCCACGCTCGGACCGGGAGGTTTAAGTTGTAATGTTCTTGGGGATCACACTTCACTTACCTTTGTCAACTCAACTCAGGTGTAAATGAGTATCTGGCTCTAGAGATGGGGGGATCAGGGCCCTGCACCGCAGGCGACCAGCAATAACTTTGATCTGTTTTATTTGTAATAGTGTGTATTTACATGTATGATGTGCATTCTTTCATGTGTTGTATTATGAATGAGATAATGAACCAATTTCTCTACAGGGTAAATGAAAGTCCTACTGTAATTACTTTTGTTTTTAATAATATCTCCTAAGTTTCTTCCATCCCATCTCTTCTACAGGATCCATCTTGTGGCGGATAAGGAGGTGACACAGTCTTACTAGCTATGAAGCCACAGATTTACAGGTCTTGCCCACTTCTACAATCCACTATGTTTGGGGTCCTTTGTTCTACAATTATGAAACCTTAAGACAAGTTTCGAGGCCCAAATTAAGAGGTCACACAGTCCACTATCAAGCACGAGCCTCGGGTATTTTATCAGTGTGACTTGAGTTTCGTTGCCTTAAGCAGGGAAGACAAGCGAATGTCAAGGTGGCTGGCCAGCATTGAGGTTGATAACTCGGTTCACCCCTTTATATGCGTACTACGATGTTTAACAAACAAACAAAGAGAGAGAGACAAGGACGTGTGGAAATATCAAGTGTGGTCGTGCGCATCACATCCAGGGTTATTTCACTGAGCGGCGTGCAGTCTTCAAGCAGTTCATTTTCCGCGCGTGTCTCGGGCAACAGTGAATGATAGTTTACAGACGTTGTGAATATCTAAAATTCTGATTAAGAGAGAAGCAATCATGGCTTTTTCGGGACACATTACAATCCAGTTCTTGTACTGCAGCATTGTTGTTTTACTTGTCGTTGGTGCGGAATCTCAGACCCAAACCCTGGATAAGGAGTCCGTACGAAAGGCGTCAGAAAACTTGATACATCATTATTCCCAGTCCCATAACAACGTCTCTGCGAGTGAGGGCCTGACAGCGCAAGAGTTTGTAAACTTCCTGGATTCCCTGACGTTACATTCCAAGGAGTTCATTCAGAAAGTGATTGGAGCGTGTTCATTGACTGAAGACAACAACTGCACTGGGAACGCTGGCAAGGTGATGTTCAAAATGTATGTCCTATGGACTTACGAAAATGTCAATTGTGTGGCGGTCCAAGAAAATCCATCGTAGACCAAGTTTTTGCGCTAGGTATAGAACAAAGTGATTTTTGCGTTTAAGATCGAAACTTTTTTTTTGTTGTTATCACGTTAGTTAACATTCTATCAACCTCCTCTAGAAGTTCAAGTAGTAATCCTGCATACAAAAGCGTTTAATAAATTATTTTACACGTGTATCGAAATTCATTTATATTGTTTGCCCGCCTGTTCTAAAGCCACTTTTCTGTTTTAAAATTCGTCACTTCCCAAACTTAAAAACAGCTTCTAATATAGATAAAAGTTTAACATAAAAAGCGTGTTGTTTATATATAAATGAGAAATACATACACAATGTATAAAAGTTAGGAAAAGTCGACCATTAAGATCGATTTTCCTGGCCTGCCACACAAGGTAAAATATATTGTTTTACTTTCGCCCTATATTATCGTCTTTCTCATTCCACCTTTGCCTGAGTTATTTTACGATGCTGTGGGAAATCTAGCACTCTGAACTCGTTGCTCAAAGCAAAATAATGAGGTAGATGTGGATTGGCTTTAAACAGTAGATATACAACATGAAATAATCTTTTTTGTTAATGTTTAAAGAGATGAATGGAAGATTTGAGTGGTTGAAAGAATTCAGAGCATCAAAAACAAAGCTATAAAAAAAAAAGAGATTGAGGCGAACGATGAATGAACAAAATATTACGTCTGTCGATATGTAAAATGGGTGTCTTCCTCCCATAATTACCAGCCTGAATTTAAAAGTAAGTTTCCTAAAATTGCATGGGTCCATCCAATGCTTGTAGAAAATGAATTTCACTGGGACCTCACGATCTCGAGCCACAAACTCTGACGTGCTTGTTGCTGGGCTTTGGTTCCGAATCCCTTATTTGCCATAAATTTTTCTATGATGATGAACTGTCTATTCCGTCGTGCTATTCCTAAATTCTTGTGGTGCTATGAAAGAATTAATTCTATTGCCTGCTCGCTAGGCTTGAATGCGGCAATAGATTATAGCATACACATATTCTTGCCGAGGGCTAGGCGCGGCGGTAGAGTTTTGCACCCCAGTATCACCTAACCCGCCGGCGGACAACACCTGCAATGGTCATTATCCGTAACAATGGCCACGCAGCCAACGGGAAGCTGGATCCGAGGCGCCTAGCGCTACAGAGTTAAATGTGATTTTGACCGCCCACAAACAGTCAAGCACGAGCTGGATATGGTTAATAAACGTGTTAACTTGTTGCTTAAGAACTCAGACATCTCACAAATTCGAAAGTTTGCATTGGTCCTTTATAAACAACGATTTTGACTGTCTGTATTGGAGGCAAAATTAGAGTAATTTCCTTGATAACATAATAACAATTTAGGTCTTTTATGGTTTGTTTGGCACAAACTGAGACAGCATTTGAATTTGAAGCATTATTAATTATTTATTCACCTGCTTAGGTTAACAAATTTTTGACGCACGTTGTTAACAGATTACTGGGTTTATGTCTGCCCTATTTCTTCGTCACTGTGAAGGAAAACTCTGTCACACTTTAAACTTAGTAATCAGATTAGGGACAAAGCCTCGACTATGATTAGATCTCCCATTCGTATTTTTTCCCTTCTCTACACACACTTTAAATGTACATGTATAGCGTGTCTTCCTGTTCAGCCCATCCATTGTCATTCAAATGCCTTTATTATAGATATAAAAGTTAATTTCTTTTGTCATTTTAGCTCATGTTAACTTACTGTGAAGCTGTTTCGTATGCTATCAGCCATGCTGACAAATACAGACGTACTGCAGAAATTAGGTCAAACATAAAGATTGGTTATAGAGTTTTAGTTTGTACGGCATGAAAATCAAAGAAAAATGAAACTAGGACTTTAATTTATCTCGTCAGAAAACTGTTTATCAGTGTCACACATTGTTAATTTGTACCATTTATTGTACAGATAAACAAGGAGCAGTTTGAATTATACAGTCATTTAAATACACAATATTACAAAATCTAATGCCGGTTCCGATCACATTGTCGAAATTTGTTTAAGAGATATAACAAAAACTTGAGCTCCTAAACTGGCTAAAAACAATCTGATCTTTTCATGCTAATTTTCTGTTTAATTGTCTGATCCCGTGACCATCTGGGCATAAGTCCTCTGTCGGTATGGACTTGTGTCGTATTTGCAGATACTTTTGTTTGTGGTGTTGTTGCATGGTATTTCCAAGGTCCCGTTTGGGTAGGGGACCCTAAGTCACAGATCCGTGGAAGAGAGAGAGAGAGAGAGAGAGAGAGAGAGAGAGAGAGAGAGAGAGAGAGAGAGAGTCTATGATATGAGTCAACACGCACAATTTTTGTGCAAAAGTGCAAAGACTCAATTTCAAATATCATCAATCATAAACCGGATGGGCTGTTTTCAGTTCGAGGAAGGCTGGTAGTTCTTAATCCTATTGTTATAGTCACATATTTTTATGAGAAAATAACTGATTGTCCCGGCGTTGTTTGGGAAGAAAGGGTGGGTTGGGGGAAGGAGCAACCTAATTCATAATAAACATCCATGTTTTTGCCATTTAATGATTCTATCAAAAAAGGTGTTTTCAGTATTAGAACACCCTGCTTAACTTGGAAGCCTTTTGAACCTGAACCTGTATAAATAACAATGGCTGTACACAGCTGACTGATATATCATTTTGCTTGCGCGCCCCGCAGCACAAGGCAGCGCATTTGTTGAACAAAAGAATTGAAGGGCGTTTTTTCCCAAACTCAGTATGTGGTCTCTGAATATTTTTGAAATAAAAGGAAATCACATTGAAGTAATTGCTCTTCACACTCACATTTTATTTACGTTTAAATGATGTAAAATTTTGAAGAAGTGGAGATTTTGACCTCAACTATGTTTTGGATGAAATAATACAGAAATGCATGTATGAAAACACCATCAACTCATTTTTCAACGAAAGTGCATTTACTGAGTTTTGGTAAACGCTCTCCAATTCGGGTAAAAGATAACTCAGACTTAATCTCCTCATATTCATTATTCAAGCACAGAATCCTTTTAACACCCCTGGGGTCCAACGGAACCACCTAAGATCAGATATTCATGTCTTACATTTCCTGGCTCGCATTTCAGGGTGTCTTCCAAAATTTGAGACCGATACTCGAAACGATGCGGATTTCTATACTGGTGCTAGAAACAAATTCAGCCAGTCCGCCGCAGATTTTCAATTTTATTTAATTAGATTAGATGACATACGCTACCATGTCGAGTTGACATTGCAAGACATAGCACTCAAGTTCACAGACTGTAGACACTAGACATATTATTCTAATGGCGAGCCTTAGCAAACGTTTGGCAAACTCTAGGGCAGGTTTAAAATTTCGTGGTAGTACGAAAGTGAATCTGTTTATTTTCTTCAGTGTCATAATTTCGATTTTCTTGAAGATACTATCGAGCATTGATCACTGTCAGGGTAAAAAAGTAGACCAGGCAAGACAACCACGATCGAACGTAGGTCAAATGACGCTCTTAAAACCGAGCAGGGGACAACTAAAAAGACAGATACTTTATGAAAATGGTTAGTTTAGAAAAGTAGAATGGATCCCGTGATCACCTTGTCCACCCCCCCCNCCCCCCTTTTCACCTTCAATAGCAATTTTGTTCTTTTGTCCACTCATTCCTATTCAAGCCACCTCCCCCCTCCAAAGAAAAGTCGGTATTCAGTAGGCTATTTTTTAAGACGCTTGATTTTCCTCGTCTAGTGCTTATTGTCTGTCCCCTGACTGTATGTTATTGAATCTTAAGTCGAAGGGTGGGTTGACATATGAAATGTTCCGGCCCGTAACGAAGTGAAAGACTTGCAGAGGCTGGACGGAGCGATCTTTGCCTCGTGGAATCAGGTTTAGGTTCTTCTATTTTTAAAATGTTACTTCCACAATCATAAACTAAACTCCTGTCTGCACCCCGGCGGATAAAACAGATATTCCAAATAATGTTGAAACACTTTAACACTTACAGCGGTTGTTCATTTTTATTTATTTATTTTTTTTTTTATTTATTCTTGTCCTCCATTTGTCGTCATTCATCTACTTAGGCACTGTCCAGTGGTAACTGTATGTCCACGTTTTGTAACATGATTAGATCTACATTGGAAGTAAACTTACAAAAATGAAAATGAGAAACTAAAAACTCATAGAAATGTTCCATCTGCACCTCTCAGTGTCCGGGCATAGACGAGATATTCCAGAGCTTCGCCATTGATGAACGTCTTCCGCCTGAGGGATTAATCGATGCACTTCCGGTGGCCTTGAACACCTTGACTTCTGAGAACTGTACGAAAGGTTCCGAAGAGAAAGCGTATCATGCCAGGAAGAAAAGAAGGCCGAACATTGGAGAGGGTAAGAAGGAGGGCCTATTTTTTTTTTTTTTTGGTTTTGTTTGAGGAAGAAGAAGAAGAGAGGAGTGAGAGAAAGCTAGGGATAAAAGTACATGAAATATACATGTTGTGGTTGTTGTCATCGTCGTTGTGAAAAGCAGGATTAACCATGAGGAATATGGGGATATTGCCCCAAATCGAAGCGGCGCTCAAGGACCCAAAGGGCCCTAAGAATATTATAGACCTGCTGGTCACATGCCATTTTTTCTGACATGGAATGGCCCAGCAGCATTTGTTGTCCCAGAATCTCGCACGCGTTTATGCTATCTACAGTAGACTTGTGGGTATTAGATCTATACCTCTGTAATGAAATTGACCTTTGCATTTGGTGAAATAGGAATGAGAGAAGACATGTCATGTGGATGAAATTGAAAATATTTTGGGTTGACTATTCTTTCTGTTCCCCCCCCCCCCNCCCCCCAAAAAAAAAATGTGCAGCGTGGGGATCAAACACGGATCCTCAGTTCTCAAGCTCAGTGATCTTAATGTGTCGTTGGGATTCACAGCGCTAGCACACTGTGTAGTGTAACAACTGTGACATCACGGCTATTATTTTTATCCGCCACACACACACGTCTAGTGTAAATAGTAGATTCGCGCCCCGCACCATGTTAATCTGGTCCTTGCTGTCGTGACCTCATGCTCATCGAGAACAGTTAGTTGTCATGAGGACATGACATGGACTGGTGATTGTTGTAGCTGCTGCGTTGGTGGCATTGAGATAATGGTGCTTGTGTGTACCAAGTTAGCGTATAAAGGAGTGTGTAGCCTCCACAGAACATTCTAGCAGTATTTTACTGTGGATTTTGCTTGAAGTGTATTCTGGATACTCACCGCATTTGCTTGAATGCAAAAAATTTCATTTTCCAGTTAGATTGTCCTTTTAAGTGCAACTTTTCTGCATGCTCCTAAAGAGTTGTAATTAAACGGAGTTGACAGTATATCGGGTTATTCGGCATTTTTAGAGTTGGCCATATAGGTTTTTGACACATGTTAGAGGGGCAAATCACTCATTGTGTACAACCCAATTAATCCGCTAATATATAAAATCTCCCCGTTTTGGGGCCCTGCCAGCCAGTGTCAGATGTAGAAATATATAAGATGACCTGTGATCTAAATAAAGCATCCAATTTTAAAGTTTCAGGTACAGTTTGAGCCTTGTAGATAAAAAAATAAAGTGTGTAAGCCTATGTATTCGCACGCGGTCAAAACAACCCTTAAGAAAAATCACCACCCCACCCCTTCTCAGCCCACCCCATAGTCTGTTAAAGGAAGCTGCACTTTCTTTAAATTCTTTTGGGCAGATGCACCAAGCTTTTGTTTCTCTAGGGCTTTTTCCCTAATCATTAACACAATGACCCATTTAAAAAATTCCAATATAATCACGTTTAGGTTTTAAATGCTTGATTACAACTGGATTTAACCTTTAAGAGTTGCAAATATGGTCAACTAAAAACTACCTGCTCATGCCAAGGTGTTTACATGGAAACAAATGGCCAGCCAAAAGAGGGTCACTTTTCCCCTTCCTCCTAATCACTCCCAGGTCACTTCCCTCTGACCATTCCCTACTGGTTCCCCTCCAAATTGGCTACCATGGCAAATTTTTTTTGGTTGAACTGTAGCTTTCAAAGTAGCATAAGGTATGTCATCAAGAAAATTGGCTATTTTGAGAGGTATCAAACTCTAAATTGGGCCATAAGAATGATCTAAGACAGATATTTCAGCAACATTGGCATCATTATGTAGGCTAATGAATGTGCTTGACAGGTGACAGTTGCATATTTCCCCAGGGAACTAATAAAGGCTATCAACACCTCATCTAATTCATCTCAGTGAGTGAGACCATTGAAACTTTTCTGTGTCCCTCTGCAAATATACCTCACCACAGGAATATCATCCTCTGTCATTAAAGAAGCAAGAAAGAGACACTTCTTTACTGAATACTCAAAACATATTTAGGAAATAAATAAATGTGGGGAGTGGTTAAGGTTTTTGACACCTATTAGAGGGGCAAATCACTCATTGTATACAGCCCAATTAATCCGCTAATATATAAAATTCCTCTATTTTGGGGCCCTGCTAGCCAGTGTCAGGATGTAGAAATATGTAAAGTGACCTGTGATCTAAATAAGACATCCAATTTTAAAGTTTCAGGTACAATCTAAGCCTTGTAGATAAAAAAAAAAATGAAGTGTGTAGGCCTATGTATTCGCACGCGGCCAAAACCAGCCAAATAAAAAATTGGGGACCAAATCAAAATTCGAGGTGACCTTTTGCGAAAGACTTTTGTGAAAAGATTTGGGCGTTGACCCCCCTTTTTCTTCCCGTTAAAAGATAGGGCAAAAGAAGTACTTTAACCTTCATGGAAGAAATTTCCCGAAATGACAGTGCTATATGTAGAAAAACACAAAATGTTAATAGGGCCAAAAGAAGAAAAAACAATAGGTGCCAAAGACCTGATATGTACTGAGGGGACGTAATTTGTATGTTTAGAAATAGATATGTTTCTATTGATTACAGCCCTTACCTTACACTGTTCCAGATCATGGTACCAATAAATTGTGTTTTCTGTTTTGGACCCTATGAATGAATTGTGCTATTCTACAAATTCTGCTGTGATTTCGGAATTTTGTTTTATTCTCAGGGAAAATAAAGTACTTCCATTGCCCTATTCTGTTATTAAAAGAAAAAGGAGGTCAACGTCCAAAATTTTCACAACTCTCTTTCAAATACGGACACCTCTCCGTTCGATTAAGTTGCCAATTTTTCTTTTATTAGGCTGATTTATGCTAAACACGCCTGACACATTTTATATTTATATTCATTGGGCTCAAATTGTACCTGAACCTTTTAAACTGAATGCCTTATCTGGATCATAGGATTTCTTTTTTTTACATATTTCTACATCCTGACATTGACTAGCAGGACTCTCAATCCTCCCCCTTCCCATTGCTGTTACCAGCTTTTTATGACCACTGCTCCTTCCACATTCATTCATTCACTTCCATCATTACCAACATGTCCAGCTTGGGGCTATGGGATTGGCTTCGTCACGAGTGTGGTCATTATTTCCAATATTGGAGCCTGCCTGGGGCCTATCATGGAGAAGAGATTCTTCAAACGTTTGCTCCAGTTTCTCGTGGCCATGGGGGCTGGATCCTTGGCCTCCACCGGGTTGCTGGTACTTATACCAGAGGTAAGGTGATTTGGGGACATCTCTCGGAACAAGACTGATTTGTGATTGGTTTAAGAGTGAATGGCTTGCAGCTAGGCAAAATCGGGATTAACTCGCTTTTTCACTACATCAAGTTATTGGTGTAGTATGAAAGCTTAATGTGTGTTCTGTCATTAGATAAAAGAAATATAATCGCTTAAAGAGGCAGGGGGCCACCCCTATACCATTCAAAACAAAAAATCTGAAAACAAATTATGACTGGGGATTTTTTTCAAGTAAAATCTCCTCACAAAATCTAAAAACTTGCCTTAAGTTACTCGCCCAGAAAACCAATATATTTTGTGTTCACAATGTGATTTTTTGTTGAATTTTTACAACAGTTAAAGATTTGGCATCGGATGACCTCAGTCACTTTCAGAATCTGATATCTCAGTTTCAAGTCTGACGATATAAGTGTGATTTTGATTGGCGATAAGACAAATGAACTGTACATGGGCAAGGTTGGGATAGTTCGCGGAAGCAGTCAGTTCAGATCAAATCAGTTCAGAAGGGGGAAAAAGCAGTGAGATCAGGTTCAGCTCAGTTCTATGAAAACTAAGTAGTTTCCAGATCAGATCAGTCTCCCCTTGGTTTATGAAATCGGCTTTCGGGTCTGATTTTCAAGTTAGATGTGAATTGAACTGTACTTCAGGCATATAATTAAAATTCAGGTCAAAAACCCAAAGTTCAGATCCAGATTATTTCGTCCAAAATGGCTCAGATCAAGGTCATGTGAACCCGACTTAAGTTCATAAACTGCTTTCATAATGATCTCAGTTCTGTTCAACCCTGTACATAGGTCTACATCAGTCTCGTGGTGTTCTTGTAACGAAGAGAGATTGCTGTGATTTGGTCTTGCTAATGTCATTTCATGGGCTGAAGATTATTTACAGTGTTCCCTTGACCAATTTCCCCCAAATGAAACAAACCCATTTGCTCAGGCCTTATCACAACTTTACTTCTACATTGTGAAGAGAAATGTACTCAGTTATAGAAAGAGAATTTCTTAGTAATGTGAATGTTGTAGTGTAGTGACACCTATTTGTACTGACCATCAAAGCCTCAAATGTTGTTGTGAATTTCTCATAATGTTTTAAAAGGATAGGCTACCCTTCCACTGTAGATTATAATACATTACCGTGATGCGCATTGACCTTTTGTAATTCATGCTTTTTGCATGCAAAATTGCACATCATAGCACTTAGTAGTGCGGTTTTTCCTATTGTGGGTGTTGATCGTAAAAAGGTTTAAACTCAAAATGCAGTCGCTTTTTCACCACCAGGTTTAGCACATGTATCAACGACACATCAATACACATTGTGACTGATGGGTTTTGAATATTTGTGTCTCAGGAATACAAAAAAAAAATTCTATGTGCATTAAGATGTCTTAGAGTGAATTCTGGTGGTGAAGAAACGAATGTATTGTTTAGATGAAGTTTTCCTAAGATCACCACCCCCAACTGAACGGACTCACTGTGTAGCAGTTGGATGCATAATTTTGCACGCAAAGTATATTGAAATAGAAAAGCTCATGTCTTCATGGGTATAAAACGGTTTTTGTTCTTTTTTGTTCTCTTTCGACAGGCATTTGAAGTCAATACAGTAGAGGAGCTGGATGGATATGTATGGAAGTCCACAGTGGCCATAATTTCCATTTACGTTTTCTTCTGTTCGGAGAGACTTCTCAAGACGTTACTCTATCAAAGAAAGGTTGGTTATTTAATATCTGTATGTCTGTTACTGTACACAGGCCGACTAACAAGCTAATTTTAGAGTGCAGACATATTTTGTAAATTAAACAAATAAAAAACCAGACAAGCAAACAGTTGAAAGTGTGCAAATATTATTAAACACAACAGCATTTCGTTGCTTGCATGCAGTGACTCTATACAAGCCAAAACCCAAAATTTTAAAGAGCAAGCAAAAAAAAAAAAGTAATGTATCAATTTGGGAAAATTGCACCCAGTAAAGTGATTCTATGGAAGTAAGCTGCTGGGGAATGAGGTGTATTGTATAATATTAATAGATATCAGTCTGAACATTTCTGAAAGACGTAAAATATCCTATTCCAAGATACTTAAAAAAGAGGTCTATGGCCTTGTTCAAACGCGCTTTGTGTTCAGAATAACTGTACATACTTACATTAAATAAAATCTACTGATTATGTTCTTACTTCTTTTTT
>JAWQUT010000170.1:1377422-1397611 GCA_033807755.1 Ellobium chinense
GGGGGGGGGGCTCAGATCTGCTGGCTAGCGAAAACACATTCCAGTTACTGTGCTTCTGCAATTGTCTTTTAGTATAATGTGATATGATATAATATAATATAATATAATATAATATAATATAATATAATATAATATAATATAATACACTACACTACAGTACAATACAATACAGTGCAATACAATACAATATCATACTTTGCTATGCTACGCTACGCTACGCTACGTTACGCTACGCTACGCTACGTTACGCTACGCTACACTTCTCTATACTATACTATACTATACTATACTATACTATACTATACTATACTATACTATACTATGCTATGCTATGCTATGCTATGCTATGCTATGCTATGCTATGCTATGCTATGCTATACTATCTATACTATACTATACTATACTATACTATACTATACTATACTATACTATACTATAATAATTTATGTTGGTATGGCCGCTGTGATCATGGAGTTCACTGTGTGCCGGACCTTATAGACTACTCTTAATATTGTTTCAGGCTAAATTTCAGCTTAAAACTAATATGTCAGTGACTGTGAGTGAGACGGAAAAGAATGGTGTGGACGGTCAAGTATTGGAACCACTGACAGATAAGAAAGACAGTGGGCATGGTCACTCCCATTTGCCCCCTGGCGGAGACCAAGCAGATGACAGGCGGACTCTGGCCTGGATGGTCATGGCAGGGGACATCATCCACAATTTTGTGGACGGATTATCCATCGGTGCTGCCTTCACCGAAGACGTTGCATTGGGGATTAGTATATCACTGGCTGTGATTTGTGAGGAGTTGCCTCACGAGTTAGGTAGGTGAGGCCCCGGGAGTTTGAATACAGAATGAGATGAATGCATAATAAAACAAAAAGAGGAGAAAGGTTAATAAAAAGAAAGAGGGAGTAAGATGGAGGAGATGGCGGTAATGAGGTCATCTTTAAGTGTCTACATCTGTTTCTCTCTTCTTCTCCTCTTCCCCTCTCCCCGCTTTCAGCCGTCTGGTCCTGTCGGAAAGATATCAGAATCCACCCTTTTTAGTAATTAAGGGCTTTGGCAAGGGATAAAAATGATTGATAATTATGAAAACGACGAAAAAAAAACCAGGAGAGAGAGAGAGAGAGAGAGAGTGAGAGAGAGAGAGAGAGAGAAGGCACTGAACTTTTCAAACAGCAAAATCTGTCACTACAAGGATCAGATGATATTTGAAACCCTGAAAATATTATTTCGTCTAAAACAGAGAGACAGAGAATGAGAGAGAAAGAAAAGAGAGAGAGAGAGAGCAAGAGAGAGAGAGAGAGAGAGAGAGAGTAGAGAAGAGAATCTTGAAAATAAGAATAGCTAGAACATCAACTGGCTGGAGAAACATTCTACTGAAGCAACGGACACTATCGGCGTGGTCTCAAAGCGTTTGAGAGTTTGACGATCAATAAAAAATAATATAAAAGTTTGATGATAAATATGACTTGCCCACCATGCCCATGGCGATATTTTCCATTAGTGAATCTTATTAATTTGTTATATTTAATTCCATAACAGCTGATATCGCCATCTTGCTCCATTCCGGGCTAAGCATAAAGAAGTCCTTGTTCATCAACTTCTTGTCTGCATGTGTCTGTTACATTGGTCTTGTTCTCGGCATCCTGTTGGGCTCCATGATACAAGAAGCCAGCAAGTGGATTTTTGCCATGGCAGGGGGCTTGTTCCTTTATGTACCCCTGGTTGATATGGTGAGTATAATAGAAATGATGATGGTAGTAATAATTATACTCTCATACACGTGTAATATGTTAACCTTTAATACTGAACTTTATACGACAAGTTTCTAAATCTCGAACACTGGAGAGCGAGGGCATTAACGATGGGATCTCTTACCACCGTGAGAATTACATTAGTGCATCGGTGCTAAATGCACCCTTAGCAGTGTTCAACATGCAGTGTTCCTGTAATTCTTACGATGGTACGGGATACCCTGGTTAACGTGCAAATTCTCATTTAAAAAAAATAGATTATGTTATTCTTGTCAGGAAATGCGAATAGCCGAGTCCGAAAACCATGCATTTTAAGAAGCACTTATAGATCTCCTGCAAAACTTTTTTTTTTCTAGATTAAACCATATACCGGTCAATGTTATCTCTAACTCGCAATAAATCGAGCTCGCTGCAAGCGATCCCCACTCCTAGATAACTCAAGCCAGTGTCAGACAAAATTATGACTGCAAAATCTCGATAACGGGAATAAAATGTCCAAAGTTACCTAAGGGGCCAGTTTACCAAAGAAGTGTTAACAAGAGGTTTACTTATACGAGTATATTCGGAAGGAAAAGGGGGAGGGGTGGTGATGGAAGAGTGTGTTTTTGTGAGATTTTGTGAGATGGGGTGGAGGGGATGAGGAGGGAGCAGGCGGTAATAAACGTAGTTATAGATCTAATCTCAAGTCCACTTTTCATTATACAACATACAGGTTACCATCCACCTTTTTCATTTATAGACAGACATATTTTCCTGAAGTAGCAAATTTGGACTCATATGAACCTTGTCACTCATTTCCCCTCTTTCCTGTATGGGTGGACGTAGTAAACCGCTTCCTATCACTCAACTTAGACTTGAAGGCTAGCAGTTGACGACAAACAAGCCTGAAATATGTCCGACATTTTCTGATAGAACTAAAAGACGCAGACAGGCATGAAAAGAGGGGCAGTGTGGCGAATAATTTAACAAATGAATTACATCTAATAAATTTCAGTTCGCGATATTGTTTAAATTGGATTACCGAAGCCATTTGTAGGAATGGCTCTTGTCCCTATGGAGATATGGTGTTGAAGTGAGTGGACTCAGGCTGGTTTCATGTTCCCGTGCCAGTGCTTAAAGTAACTTGATCATGGAACATTTTTGGAACTTGCTTTGGATATTTTTAGGGAGGGGAGTGTTTTGATTTTTTTCTTAATAGGGGTGGGGGGAGGGGAAGTAAGAGGAGAGATGAAGAAGACTTTTGCAGACTTCCCCATTTCTCTTTCCCTCTCCCCATACACGTCATCCTTTCCTCTTATTGATCTTGTATAGTTAAGCAGCAGAGGCACTATTGGTGGTCCAAGTGATATTTCAAATTCTTATTCAAAGAAAACTTCATATTATTGTAACACCCTTAAGATCAAATTTCAATTGTCGGCCATCTGGCCCTCTTCAGGAACATTTATCTTCATTTGTCGTGTTTTTCAAGTGCTGAGATCATCAGTCACTTTAAGCTCATTAACCTGTCCCTGGAGGAATAGTTCACTCTATAAGATATGTGGCGTTCAGGCTTGTCGGGTACGAAAAGGAACAGCTTCACCTATGTGTATTTGAATTGTCTGTGACGAAGGATATGAATGTACTTGGACGTCATACGAAGCGAAGGAGTTAAATGACACAGTGGGCTTACACTGAAAAAAAGGCAAGGTAGGGGTCTTGAAAAACTACATCTGCACCAACAAACACAAAAGAGTCCACAAGCCCTAGTTAAAAGTAGAAAGTACAGAGTTCACTCAGGCAAATCCTTATATTATTGACTATATATGTTTTTTTCTTATTTTCTAACCAGCTTCCTGATATGAGCGCTCACCTAGACGTTCTGTTAAGTCAAGGCAGCCATGAGGCCCGTATTGTGGCAATACTTCATACGTGTGGTCTAGTGATTGGTGCAGGCATCATAGTCTTCGTTGTCAACATCAGCACCTACATTGTTGTGGACTAACCGTGGTTGATGTGCTACACTTCATTTGAAATTTTTCCCCTCTAAAAATCCATTACACAGTAATAACTAAACATCTTCCCATCCTTCTGCTGGTGCCTGTGTATTAATCTTTTGAGCCTGAGCCTTATTATTCTCTACCTCTGAGCTCAACTGTATTCACTTCAGATGCTTGAGGACTGTCATCTATGAGTCTTAAGGTTACACACGTGCAAATCTTTTTGCTACATATTACTATGTACTGTCGACTGCCAGTCCTAATTTTCTTTGGCTATTCCCACTCACCAGCATCTGATCTACAAAAATACATTACTTTTAATAGCCCACGACCGGCAGAGTTTATTGCTGTCTTTTCTTTATACCCACTCCCATAAAAAGGCAGCTGAACCTCAGGCAATTAAAAAAAAACAAAACAGGAGGTTAGCTCATTGACAGCCTTTATTTAAACCTCTGACCCGAAGTAGCGCTGCTTTATCTTAGCCTAAATTGGCCAGGAAAGTGACAAAATAATAAATGCATTAGAACAGACCACAGCTAAGGTCACTGTGCCCCTGAGAGAGAGAAAAAAAGTGATGTAATAAATAAAATAGATTACCCTTACTAGTAAGTCCAACTCAGGTGATTTCAAAAGATTAAGTGAAACGCAAGTTTTCATAGTATGACGATTTCATCTCCATGCCGTTGTCATTCAAACATTAATAAGCTCAGAGTGATATAATATTTTGTCATCATTATCACAACGTTACCATCACTTCACCATCATCATGACAATGATTGTAGAGACTTTCACTGGAATGCCCAAAATCATTGCTATTCTTGTGCATTTCATACCCATATATAGTATATTTAACTTTGCAGAGTGTAATAATTATCATCTTCAATATTAGAAACAACACCATCACCATTTTGCCTTAATCATTGCTTTCAACATCGTCTTTATCATTATCTTCATCAAATTAGACCTAAACATCTTTTCTCTTTATGTTATCTGAACTTCACCACCGAAATATGACTATGCAATCATAATCTTTTGAGTAAACCAGTGTATGCTTAATATAATTCACTTTTTTTTAATATTGAAGTGATAATATTGTGCTTTATTCTACCAGAGTGTGCTTGATACTGCTCAAAAGATGAAATTCTTTGTATTCCAAAATATGCCTTTTGATTATATTTTTGTTTAATTATTTTATTTTCTTGAGTTAGCTTATTTATACCCAAATATTCGTACCGAAATTGATGTGGTTTTTTTTAATTATTAGAGAACTTTTATTTAAACGTTCGGATACTTTAGAGAATACTATGAGCATATTATGTCATCTACTAGTGTGACGATCTCATTGCACGTAATGAATTAGATGTGAAATTTATAACTGATTCTACTTTGCCACAAGCAATATGATCATAACCCCAGAAAATGCTATATGCTCATGTCTGTCTCTGTCATAATGGTTTGTTAGAGATCTGAACCTGAAAATAAAAGTTCTCAAGTATCAATCCCGAACAACAGAAATTCACAATCTGTAAGCACTGCGGCGCTATATATTATTATATGCATTTAATGGGCTCCATATTGGCAGCTCATGGAACATGTGTGAGGCCTTCTGATTAAATTGACCAGGCATAGGGCTACCGTGTAGGTACGATATGGGCTACAATTGGGAGTCACACAGGTCAACGTAGAACCAGAATACTAGGGCTGTCATAGGCATGTTTTATTTGGACAGTATTATTCCCTCATTTTTAAAAATACAAATTGTCTGGCTTCCATATGGATCCCTTTGTTCAGTGACCATATTTCACCTACAAATACATGTAGGTGTCAGTTGGTATTACAATGGTTTGAAATTACTTTCATAAATTTTCTAAATACCCTACAGAATATTATTTGAAGATTTTTTTTTAGTACACATCTTATGAAGTGCATGTCAGAAAAAGCAATCAATGTATGAATAGAACTTTAAACTCTCATTAACTGTTACATATATGCATATTACCACAATTCCGATTACTTCTAGGACATAATAATATTGATGACAGTTAGAATATGAAAAGAATACTATCAGATGACTAATATGCCCTTGCAAAAATCTTGGCAGTGCCCCACTCGCTGTCACTTTTGCTAAGTTGTATAAGGGACGTTGCTATTATAGCCAAGTTGTATAAGAAACGCTGCCATTATAGCCAAGTTGAATAGGGGACTTTGCCATAGTAGCCAAGTTCTATAAGGGACTCTGCCATTATAGCCAAATTGTATAGGGGACACTGTTATTATAGCCAAGTTGTATCGGGGACGCTGTCATTATAGGACAGCTATGGGGGAACCACTTATTTATTAATATCACGTTCAAGTCAGCCAGCTCTTTTAATCCATGGACGTCAGTTTCTCACTCACTCTAAATCAAGCAAGGTTATTTTTGGGACCAAGTATCTGTTTCTGGGACCGAGTGATAAACTATGATTAGGTGCTTGAATTAACCCCTTTGCCACTTATGACTTACATGTACTCCCCGGTAGCATCATCAGGTCGTTTCCAGCATACCCATACGTCCTATTTCCTGTATTATTATAATGAACCATTCCTACGTACAGACTGATGAGCTCATGAAGAAGATGACACAGTGAAGGGGTTAATGCTGAATTGTTTTATGATGTATTTTGAAAGTCTTAAAAAATTTTGTGATTCTGCCAAGATATTCTTTATATTTGCTTTAGCACAGCAATCATATTGAATATGAGATTTTTCTTCAGATGCTGATATATTTTTTTCATTTTTGTAGAATACAAATAATTATTTGGACAATTAATATGCGTCGAAGTGTTTTGGTTCGTGTGAATACCTTAAGTTTTCTGTGCAAGTGAAAAAATAAAAAATAAATATGGGCGATGTGATGCAGCATTTGCTAATTTGTGATAACTGAATTTCTAATAGCGTGTCACTAATTTGAAAATAAATCATTGATGCCCTGTAAGGTTGATTCCGATAAATCTCTGCTATACCGAAGTATATTTTCTTATTGAATATGAACAGAACATCTGTGAATCACGAATGACCCACAAATATGAATTGGAATATGAGACACACCAGTGATAACTGATTGTGATATGTTTGTAAGGCTTGCGGCAGATCTTGATGAATACCTCGCTTTGCCTTTTGCAATAAAGGTGACCAGTTTTGTGTGTGTCCTCAGTATATCAAAACCATGTTGTTAACAGGCGAAGAATGAAGGCTCTTCTTGTGATGTAACTTCACTTTGCTCAGTCACCTTCTGTTGATCAACAAGTGGTGCAATGGATGAATATTCTGCATAACCGAGAGTTTGCGCATTAGCGATTGGGTGCCTTACCATCGTAAGAAATACAATGACTCTGTGTATTGAATTCAACTAAGGATGCATCAGCACCAATGCACTAATGCAATTCATACAATGGTAGGAGCTACCATCCTTAACGGGCACGGTCTCGCGTCTTTATATAAATGTTTGTAATCCCTACAGGCAAAATGACGCTTATGTTGGTACCGGCTAATTTAAAATATGTTTATTTATTAATAAAGAGACTGCGTTTTCATCTTGGAACAACGTGGTCGAATTGTTGCGCGTTGGACTCCAGCCTTAAAGGTCTTTGGTTCGATTCCCGACCATGATCATGTTGTAAGTTCCTTGGAAAAGCATTTCATCCACATTTTCCTCAGTCCGCCCGTCTGTAAAATGGGTATCCAGCTATAGGCAGTTGAGAAAGTCCTCTGGCCTGCTGGAGTATTAATAGTATGAAGTCGCGTGAGAGGGCATTACCCTGGATACGAGACTTATAAATCGCATTATTATCATTATTCTTATTATTGTTATTATTATTTAGCATGAATTTCATGCAAAAAGGACATTTTTCTGATCACAGACTCTCTGTAACACGCTATCTGGCAGTGATTATGATCGATGGAGCCAACAGACTGCTATGATGAAAACACAATGTCTGTATTACCTGATGAGTACGAAGACATGCAATGTTTTTCAGAAGAAAATTAGATCTATAACCTTCGTAAATTAAGAAGAAGTGTATAATGATTCCATCTCCTCAATATTTTTGTTTGGCCGAGGAAGGAGGATGAGGCGGCGGAAAGGCTGTCACTGTGATTCATTAGAATCCACTTGTGACTTACATGTACCGTATGGCGTTTGACTGGACCACATAATATTGTCTAGGTCTATTTATTTCAAAGACGTCCCTTTTTGCAGTTCCCTGCGTTATGTGAGATCAATAAAATAATAGAAAGATTTATCCTTTCTCGTGGCATTTTTATTTTTTCACCATGTGTTGAATATTGTTGCCGTTGCTGTTATTGTTGTGACTGTGCTTTAAAGAGTCTTGGTCGATGTCTGCTTTCTAATTGGTTCTGACTGGAGATGGGTTTTAGTAGGTATTTCCAAGTAGTCACCTCCTTATTATCGTAAATACCAGACATCAATACGGGGGCGACGTATCCTTAACTCTTTGTCGTGTGGGGTATCCTCAAACGAAATGGCGAGGGTTCTTTCCCAGTCCCATCCCTCAAATTTTGTTGCAGATTTTTAACAAATTGTTGTTAGGGAAGCGGATCATGTCTTTTTTTCTTGGAGAAAAGCGTGATCTTTTCTGTTACACCCGTTCTCCTGCCTTTTAAAAATAGAACAGATGACTATTTTTAAGGAAAGAGAGAGAGAGAGAGAGAGAGAGAGAGAGAGAGAGAGAGAGAGAGAGAGAGAATAAAGATGGTTCATATCATAGTCATTGTCCCACTGAGCATCTATCTATCAAGGAAACAGCAAGTGTTAGGTACTGAAGCCAAATATCTAAGAGTACTCAGTATCGATCTATTATATTAACACCTACCTCTATTTATGACTATAATTCTGCTGGCCAAACGCTTTATGAAGTCTGTGCAGCGCTTTCGGGTGAGCGCCACTTTGGTCACGTGACGAGGGTAATGCATTACCATAATTACTGCGCCAGTTTGCAGTTTGAAGCGGAATTTTCGGTGTCAAATCCAAATGGAGTTTTACCAAAGTTTACGGCAAAATAAACAGATAACATCTATGATTTTTTTTATCAGTTTTTATTGGATATGCTTTTGTGTGCAACATTGCTCTAGCTTTTTTTGGATTTGACATAAAAGACCGCACGCCAGAGTGCAAAGTAGTACATTAGTTAGGCTGAGGTGTTATCCTTGTCACGTGACCATGGAGAAGCGCTGCATAGACCTCATAAAAGTCACCTCTCTCAGAATTCGAAATACAATGCAGGTTGAACGGGTGCGGTTTTCATCGGCATTAAAAAAACTAATCTTTCCAACATGACAATCCCATTCAAAGAATGGATCTGCTTGATTAGTGTAGAAGCACGGAAGTGATGACCACAGCATTACAACGAGCAGGCGAGTTGATCGAGTGCATTGTTCGAGGTCTTGAGAGTCCTACTGTTTATATTCCCACATCTTACAAGTCCTCTTCTGCCCTCCAATTCTAGCAGCGGTGTAGTTAGTTGTAGGTTGAGAAAGATATATGTGCGTCCATGGCACACTTTAAAAGACTACGCGCAAGTAGGATAAAAGGTCATTAAACCACTTTCCACTGATCCGGTAAAAAACCAAGTAAGTGCATCTGACTCAAATATGAGGATTCAAAATTTAAGAAAATCTTCAGTAAAATAGAGATGAGCGTTTCTTTTGTCATCTTTTATATATTTGGCACCTGGAAACACAGACATGATTCACTTTTCCGGACAAAGTTGCCATAGCTACAGACTTCATATTTGGCGTGAGGGTACAAAAAGATACATCGGTCATTATGACAGTCTTCGCTGTTTGCCATTTAGGAAACTCTGAAATAAGACAAAAAGTATCGAAAAAGAGCTGCAGTCCCTCCACAGCTATGGGCAGTTCAAGTCCGGCACCGAAACAAAATTTCGCTGTGGACGACATCATCAAAATTTGCGTAGACGGAAGTGTTCATAGGCGGGAACTAAGCTGTTGTTATGCCTATGGGGATGGGGGTGGAGGGAAGGGGGAAGGGAGTGGAGAGAGACACACAATAAAGAAACTGTATTAGATATTTGATATCCCTACCCCCTCCCCCTCCCTCTCCATCTCCCCTTCCCGACAGCGCCGGGATACCTCAGCCTCGAATCATGCAAAAGCCAATGCTATTTCTAGGGCAATATTTTGCCAAAATCAAATCAGACTTAATGAAGGGGTTTTTAAGCATTTTTACTGACTTAAATTGCATAACATAGAGAGTGCAAATATTTGATTAACTCAATTTAGACTAAAATCTGACATACTAGGTGTTACGAGATGACTGAAGCAAATATTTCAGACTTTCATTTCCACTTTCATTTGAGCAGATGACATTTACAGTTGCCCCCTGTGTTTCCGAGGCCTATTTGTTTAGTGCTGTCACAGGCGTTCTATATTCTGTGAAACATTTTATCAACTATGAGAGCTAAAGTAGTACAAGGGGTCAACGTCATTCTGAATCCACTGACTGCTCACTATCTTTCTCTTTAAGAGGGACATGGTGGGGGTAGGGGGGATTGAGGGGCTAATCTACTCTCTACAGTACACTTGTGTCTGTTATGCCACCATTTCATTTCATTTATTTCATTCTGAACCAGGTTGCAGTGTGCAACATATGGGCAAATGGATACAAAATACAAGGCAAATACATGTGAGCGACTAAACAACCATTCATCATATAGTCTACATTAAGCGGTAAAGTGATCAATTTAAGCATAATACACACACGCGCTCTCACATACACATACTCACATACACACACAAACATACACACACACACACACACCCACACACACACGCCCACACACATTCACACACTCACACCCACGCACACAATTAAAGTATTAATATGAGGTAAGTATTACATTGCAGAAAATAGCGAGATTTGAAGAATACCTTTGCTCTGACTGGCAAAGAGTCCATGGGCTTTCAAGGTATTCGGGTGTCTATAATATCTAGCCATAAGTAATTTGCGCCTATCAAATGAAAATTTTGGGCATTCAAATAAGGCGTGAAACTCATCTCCTAAGCCAGAGTTACAGAGTTGACAAATGCGATCTTCAACACTTAAGTTATGCCATCTGCCAGTTTCAATGAGCAAACGATGATTGCATGTACGCATGCGGCTAATAGCAACTCTAGATTTATATGGCAAAATATCAAGGTATTTCTCAAATATATATCTGTTTTTTATTATTTTATAGAATGCATACTTATTTGAGGATGTAATGGTGTCATGCCATGTTTGAATATATTGATCTTTTAATCTGCGTTTTACTCTGTTGGTAAAGCAGGTAACGGATAGTTGAGTATTGCATTCAGTCCAGTGTTCACTAAAACCTAGCTTGTTCAAATTATCAGCAATGAACGTTAGCCACTTGGACTCATATACTCCATTATTGTGTAAGGAGACAAGCAGGTCATATATTATCTTACTGTATTTAGTGTGTTTTCCTGATATCAATCGATACCAGAAGGAAAGGCATTTTTGTGTAACCTCAACAGATATTGGAAAAACGCCCACTTCACCTAAGACCTACGAAATTTTAAAGTTTTATTTGGAGTAGACGAAATGGCATAATGAATGCCGGTAACAAAGACAAAGAGAAAAATGCGGCACAAACTTTGTAAATTGATTAATCAAATCTTGCAGTTTCGGTGAGCAGACGGTGATGCTAAACATTCTGTATCGGATATTGCACACGTTGACGTTTTCAGCCGAATTTTACAAACAGCAGTTTTGAAGGTTATGCGTTAGGAAGGGAGTGTGCCACGCCCCCGATCCAGTCTTATAATCACTAATAAACGTGTTAAACTTGTAGTCATAATAGAGTTAAAGAGTAGCGCATATCAATATTTCCAAACTGCAAATGTGGATTGCTCAAGAGAATCCTTATGAAATTAGCTCATGGACAAAATATATGAGTCGTTAATAAGGCGTTGAAGCATTAGGAAATATATAGTCTACTCTGATTTTATAGATAATTATTCTTTGTCAAACACAGGGACAGCTGTATCTTATATTAAACGACAAGCCATGTGGATCCCAAATGGATGGATTGTGGGGGTGTAGAGAAGGGAAGAAGAAGGCCTCCTTTCTTAAAGTCGGTTTTGTGTGTAAGAAAAACTACTCCCAACAATTTTGTTTACGGAGAGGTAGGAGGTGTCCTTTATCATTGAAGAGGAATATTAGGATTGTAAAATATTAGTTAAAACTTATAGATGATGAGGGACAAATTGATTGTATTGCTAGAAAGGTGTATAGGGAATTGTACATTCAAAGTGAATTTAACCTTAATATAGAAAATTGGGATTCTCTTTTGAAGAAACTACTGTTCAAAACAGGATTTGGATATGCATGGATAAACCAAAGAGTTGGAAACAAAGAAGCATTCATAAGTGAATTCAGACAGAGATTACAGCGCATGTTCATACAAAACTGGAATGGGGGCATGGAAGAGTATAGTAATAATAGGTTGTACAAATATATCAAACAGGATTAGTAATAGTAGGTTGTACAAATATATCAAACAGGATTTTAAGAATGAGAAGTACCTAGATGTCGTGAGTAATAAATCGTTCAGAACAGCCCTTACAAAAATTAGGTTGGGATCGCATAGTCTAATGTCTGAAAGAGGACGGTGGGGTAGGTCTAAATTGGAATATAAGAATAGAGTGTGTCATGAGTGTAAGGAGATTGAAGATGAATATCACCGTTTAGTTACGTGTCCAAGATTTGAAAGGTTTAGAAGGAAATACTTGCCATCCTATTTGCTCTTTAGACCAAATATGTATAAATTTGTTAATATGTTTCGAGATCATAGAGGTACTGTTTTAAATCATCTAGCCATATTATGCTATAATGTATTAAGGGAATATGCAAAACTGTTTAGAGCGTATTGACAGTTATCCTGGTGGAGTTATAGTGTATGTATTGCTATTCAGAATGGGGAATGTGGCCATTGTACTTAATACTTTATCTGCATATGGTATGAAATGACCATGAGGTCTTGTCCTGCTTATGGTATGAAATGACTTGAGGTCTTATGTCATCTGCAATAGTATGAAAGGACTATGAGGTACCACTTTATCTGTTTATGGTGTGAAATGACGTACTATTTTATCTGCTTATAATATGAAAGGACTAGGAGATATTACTTTATCTAGTTATGGTATAAAATGACTAGGAGGTATTATTCTATTTGCTATTGGTATCAAATGGCAAGGAGGTAATATTTCATCTGCGTATAGTATGAAAAGAGTATGAGGTATTATGTATGGTATGAAATGACTACGAGGTATTGTTTTGTCTGCTAATTGTATGAAATTACAATGTACTTTGAAGTATTGCTTTCTCTACCTTGAGATGAAATGTCCAGGAGGAAATAATGTAGAGAGGAAGGAATGAGTGTAAATAGGCATGAGGTAGCGGATGAGTCTAGGAAGGGACAGAAACAGTAGGAAGGGGCGAGGGGAGAGAGGTTTAATAGGTAACTATGTTTAATCGGTAATGTGAAAATTGTTATATTAATATAGTGCCTTTGGGTCCTGATGTATATTATTTTATGATGGCCACTGTACTGCACTGTGCTGTGCTTGGGAAGGAAGATAGAAAGACAGGAGGGATGTGGAGCGGAGAGGGATGTGTGCGAGTGTCAGAGTGCATAAAATATATTGTTAAATTGTGAAATTTATGTACTGGTTTGGCGAAGAGCCTAATAAAGTTCTATTCTATTCTATTAAGAAATTCTATTCTTCACCTGGGTTACTCTCTCGATACTCTATGAACACCCTACCATTTAATATATTTATTCGCTTTCCTCTTAATATCTTCAACTCTTTTCTTCTTCTTTTTTTTTCTCTTCTGTGCATCACAGCTTTTTTAAAAACATATCTCAACTTTCTTTTTTTTTTCTGCAGTCAGTCTCGCTCTCTCTCTCTCTCTTTCTCTCTCTCTCTTTCCCCATCCTTCCTTTCTACCTTTCCTTTCCCTCAATGTCCGCTCTTTTGCCCTTACTAATCGCATTCTTTGCTAAAGTCTATTTTCTGCTCGTCTGCTTAACTCTTCTTTCTCTTCCCACTTTTTCTGTTTCTTTTTATCTCAATGAACATGTGTTACAACGCGCATATGCATGCATGCACATGCGCGTTTAAAACATGAGTCTTAGTCTGGCTGCGCTTATGCAACATTCTCATGTAATCAAATATACAAACGCTTACCCTACCCCTGACGCCGACAGATATTGCTCATAAACATTGTGCCTTCTAAGACGGATATCCGGTCTAATTAACGCTTTCATGGCAGCTAATGAAACTCTAAATAACCAGAAATGAGGTCACTTCTTTTTCTACAGAAAAAGGTCGAACCGTTTTGGCATGTTCAAATAAACGGTTAATATGGGCCACTCAAAAGATAAATATTAAAAAGTGAGTCGTTTACGGGCTAAACACTGCCACTTGGCTCTGTTTTATCGGTATAGCATCTGCAGTTAACTGTGTATGGAGAGAGAGTTTGTGATTTGCTTGTATCCTGTAGTTGGTATAATCTGCCATTGCGGACCGTTTAGGTTGAGTGTGTCTATGCCGATGCATACTAAGCTTTCATTGTGTGAGTTTATGTGTATGTTATGTGTTTATAAGTGATGAATTTGAGTCTACTAGTTGAGATGTATACGATTTTGCAGGCATAAATGTGTAGATCAAATCACCAGACTATATCTGCGCACACTAACATGCCTTCGTACACTAATTATTGTGTTCAGATGCATCATTTAAATAATCATACAGCTGTTCAACTACTGTTTTCTACTTGAGTCAATAGAAAATTGAAATGCGAAATGACATTTCTTGAAGTATATTGTCATTTAGAAAATGTCAGATGTGAAGAATCTGGCCTCATAAGTTAATTTGGCAACTCTGGGGTACAGAAAAGTTGTGAGAGTTACTGACACGCATGGAATACCGTTCGCTTTTTTTGTCGTGGTTCAGCCCGCCTTTCACACATTGTTTAGTCCGATAGTTTGAGGCCGAGGGTTAGATCGCCTTTTGCAAAATAAACTAAATTATTTAGAAAACAAAACCAGCGGTTGTTATAACTTCTAAAACCCACAAGAAGAGTGTGTTCATAGCAAAAGAAAAATGCAAAGAACGTTTCACGTCGATTCAAGCTGCAAAATAACGCCGGGCAGTATAAAAAAATTTTGGCTATTAACAAACAAAATTCTGCTTAATGTGTAATTGGCAGTCATATTTGATAATAATGTTGTTGTTTATGTTTTTTGCAGTGTTTTCAAGCGCAGTGTTAATATGCCAGCTCGCCATAAAATTAAACTGAAACTGAAACTTGTGAGTTTTGTTTGTTGGTTTCTGTTTAGATTTTTAGACCATTTTTAACACAGCTGTAACTTTATTAGAGACATGGCTTGAATCGCGTTGGGTCGCCATTAGAAGCATGCTTATTAAAAAACCGCAAAAAAACCCCCAAAAAACCAGGAAGAACTGGCCGCCAACGGAGGTTCGAATCCAGATTCTCACCAAGAGATAAGCGTTTTATCTTTAGGCCACCAGACACACTTTTTTGAATGCTCATTAAAATTTGTAACTGGCGTACCTGAACTTCTAAACTTACTTTAAAAGGTCATTTTCCTAAATTGCACCTAAAACGGCAACTCCTGAACAATGTTCTGGACGAAAAAGACTTTTTCTCTTCTGTAGGTCTTTGTAAATCTGAGAACCATTGTGAATACATTATCAGTGGCAGAGGTTCTGCATGAAAATTTGTAACATTGGCAACCTCTTGAAATTAACAACCAACCAACCAACCAACCAACCAACCAACCAACCAACCAACCAACCAACCAACCAACCAACCAACCAACCAACCAACCAACCGACCGACCGACCAACCAACCAACCAACCAACCAACCAACCAATTAACCAACCAATCAACCAACAAACAAACAAACAAACAAACAAACAAACAAACAAACAAACAAACAAACATGCAAGCAAACAAACAAACTACAAATAAGCAAACCAAGAAACAAACGCCATTTGCTAAGTACCGACATAAGACTATGGTCGTTTTATTGTTCTTAACTCATCCTGACGTTGCTTTACTTTTCTTTGCCAAAAGTGAGTTGCGAAATGTCGCATAAGGCTTAGTGCCTCTGGCAATTCTGAGTCGGAATTTTGTTGCATGAAATTCTGAAATAGACCTGGTATTGATATTTAAAGTTATAATGGGTACAAAGTAAAAAAACCTGAAGTGCACCTGAACATTAATTATGAAGCCTCATCTAGCAGATTCAAGGGAGTTAATTTCAGCAAAATAACCCATTTACCCTTCTAAGGTGATATTCCTGAGCCCTACTTATGATGTGGATATTTTCCAGATTTAACTGCGCCTAAATTTGCTTGTGTGTTGCGAATAAATGTTATAGTCTACCAATATTCATGCAACTTCGGCAACATCTCACAAAGAAAAGTTTGTTGTTGCCAATGAAATGATCCTCGCGTTCCTCAAACGTTGTAAAGTAGAGGGAAAGGGAAATGAGAGGGGGAGGGGAAAAGCAGGCAAGACTGTGTCTTTCATCTTGTTGATATATGCACAGTATTTAAAGGGACAGAGGTACTTATTTGCTTCACTGCCTTAAAAGTCTACATTATTTTGTCATTAAATTTTAACCGCGTATATTTTTCCTGTCGCCTGACCGTTTCCGAGAAAACACCGCTGGAGTGTCGGAATTTTCAATGTGCACGCACCTCCATTACTAGTGCTGCATGACGTCAGACAGCGTTTAAGCCTACTCAACGACCGGTCCAGATGGTTCCTTATGTATGTGTACTAATCGTTTGCTGGCCTTTATCATTTTGTGACGTCAAAGCGCGAATAATGATGGCGTACAGAGGGTAAAAAAGCCTGACATTCCAGTGGTGTTTTCTTACAAATGGTCAGGTGGAAGGATATTGTACGCGTTTTAAAGTTTCTTGAAAAAAGTAATGTGGATTTTTTGTAGACTGGGAAGCAAATAATCTACCTCTGTCCCTCTAAGTAAGGAAGTTTTTTTTTGAGATTAGTCTTTCCATTACAAATACCAACGGGACAGGAAATATGGATTCAGTAAAATATATCAACTTTCCGAATCAGCCAGCCAGGACAAGTAATCCCGTATACGTCATGGCCTCAGTGAGGCCTAGAATCGTGTATGACGGAATATTGCGTATATTTTTAGGTAAACAAGCGTTGTAATTGGAAAATAGAGCTGCCAAGTACATCAAAAGTGAATGGCGTTGGCCTGATTTAGCCATGTGGAGGCTTCGGCTGGCCAAATCCAGCCATATGTGGTTTGATTAGCTCTTTTCGAAAAGGTCAATTTTGTGTGTTCTTTTCGTTCCTTTCAAACTCAGTGTAATCTCCTAAAATCACAGTGTGTGTATGTGTGTGTGTGTGTGTGTGTGTGTGTGTGTGTGTGTGTGTGTGTGTGTGTGTGTATGACTTAGATCCATTCATTCCATTCCACAGGACAAACAATCCAGTATATGTGATGGGCTCAGGCTGAGGCTCGAATGGGTTGCAATTGGAAAACAGAGCTGTCAGGTAAATAAAAAAATCTGGACGGCGCTGGCCTGCTTTAGCCACGTGGAGGCTTCTTCTGGGCTAAACCAGCCATGTGGAAAGTTCGATCAGCTTTTTTTCGGCAAGGTCAATTTCGCGTTTCCTTTTCAAACCCGATGTAATCTCCTACAACCACAGTAATGTAGACTTAGATCCACCCTTTCATCCGCCCTTATTTCCGTTCGTGGCATACGCCTCTGGCAACGGAACGTAATTCCGTAACTCGATTTGATTTGCTTGCCTCACGCGTGAGTGAAGCTCCCGAGAACTGGCTCTTATGTCGGCGCTGGCCCCAGGCCTCAAGTTGTACGCATGCCTTGACGTGAGTGACGGGACGGCACTCAAACGGTTACACGGGCCACTGGTGAAAATTTGTTTCACTTTTCTCACGAAATAGCGAATGTGGGGGTTTAGATCGAGTCCAGAATTGTACTCACGTTTTGGGAAGAACAGATGTTGGCAATCGTGCTCCGCATCGATGATATTGAGATGCTGGAGACAACATAGGGGATGTAATCTACTTGAGACGCCTGTAAAATATCAGCTACACAGTATGTTTAGCAGAGAAATGTAAACGTTTCTCAGAACTGCATCACAAACTTCATTGTGAGAAAGACCCGCATAAATTGCTCGCTGTAATGCCGTTATTTCTATATATCAAACTTTTCTTTTCACGAAATCGAGTCCCTCACAACACGAAATTTAAGAATTACATGTAATATATTTCGGGATTTGTGAAGTTCTAACGTATTTAGATTACAGATCTTCTTCAAGAATATGCCCACTGGCGTACTCGTGGGTGATGACTGACCTCCAATGATGTCTGTTGCTGTCTGTGTCAACATTTCACCTTAGCTTTGTGTTCCCATCCAAGTTCACACGGATATCTCTTTCGTTCACAATGGAATCAAAAACAGAATTCCATTTTTTCCTCTCTACTTTTCGTTTCTATCCTTCTTCCTGATCGCGATAAAACTAATTCTATTATCATCCCTTCTTATTGGAAGTAATTCACGAATATAGGACCTTTTTCATCTAGAGACAAGTTTCCTTTCTTTAGGCCACCTGGCACACTTGTTACAATGCTCATTAACAATTTGTAAATCGTGTACTGAACTGTAAGAGAGACTGGACCATTTTTCTCAAATGCAAAAACAAACAACAACAACAACATCGACAACAACAACAACAACAACAACAAAAACAACAACAACCGGTAACTCTCAGACTATGCTAACGGTCACGTCACAAACACACAAACATTGATAGGATATGGGACAGAACATGTCATCGCTTAATACGAGGAACACTGTTGTCTCAAGGACTCAGAATCGATTATTTATCGCAAAAAAAAAAAATATGCAAGGCAAAAGGTTTCAAAGGAAATATATTTGAATTTGGAGACTGCTGCCGACTGTGTTTACTTCAGTGCTTAATTCATGCCAGTGAGGTCTATGTTGCGCTTCTCCATGGGAAATAATACATCACCATTTAGCAGTGCGCCATTTTACATTTTGGCATGCATCTGCGGGCGCTGCTGGCTTTTCCGGAATCATTTTTTTTAATCGTGTGAACGTGCTGGTTGTTTCTATGAAGCTTTCCAATATTAAGCGGTTGAAATACGAAGAAAAAACCGGAGCCATGTAACTCCCCCCCCCCCCCCCCCCCCCCCCCCCCNAATTCTCCTTTTATTTCCGGCAATGAAGAGTTAATCACCCCCGCATAGCCAATAACAAGTCAGAGATGCGCAACGGGAGGTATCGTCATGAGAGAAATGAAATAATAATTCCTGCATGCTTTCAACCTTTAAACTATTGATGGGTCGACATGCGTCAACGTGTTTACAAAGGAGTAAGTGGTGAGGTAGACATACATAACTATTTTTTTTTCACAGCCAATCGAAATAAGGCTTTAGTCGTTTTTTTTGGCTAAATTAAGTTACTAGTCTGACAAGAACGATCAGTGTGTTACTTTTATTAGGTAAAGATGACTTTGGCCTGGCATTATTCTAGGAGAGATATAGTTGTTTGTAGTGAAAGTGGGTCACCTTGTGCAAATAAGAAAAAAAAAACCAAAAACTTTCTAAGAAAATCACGATCTTAGAACAATTTTTATGAATCACTTTCTCTCACAAAAACTCAAATTTATCCACAATTACTGCTCATTTGCACATACAATTAAAGTTTTAATGTAGAAAATTAATTTTATTCTTGATTTACGTAGCAAACAAAACTTAGATATTGGATGACCCCAACCATATTTAGAACCTGATGTCTCGATATCTAAATTTGACTTGTTCCAAGACTTATGGTATGAGAGTTTGACATTGAAATATATACAAACGTGTAAATATAATTTTGTTTTCATATTTATCCCTGTCCTAAAATCGTCTGCCTTTATTATTACGAGGTGTAATATGTGAAGTTTTAAGTGCAAAGAATGCAACAGATATTCCCAAAAAATTCTTGCAGTCTGCGTGTATGTGTGTGTGTGTGTTTGTGTGTGTGTGTATGTGTGCATGTGTGTATGTGTGTATGTGTGTTTGTGTGTGTGTGTGTGTGTGTGAGTGTGTATGTGTGTGTGTGTGTGTGTGTGTGTGTGTGTGTATGAATAAATGTTTGTGTGCCTGTGTGTGCGTGAGTGTGTGTATGTATGTGTGCACATGTGTGTGTGTGTGTATGTGTGTGTGCGTGTGTGTGTATGTGTGTATGTATGTGTGTGTATATATATATATATATATATATATATATATATATATATATATATATATATATATATATATA
>JAWQUT010000170.1:1397639-1405139 GCA_033807755.1 Ellobium chinense
TGTGTGTGTGTGTGTGTGTGTGTGTGTGTGTGTGTGTGTGTGTGTGTGTGTGTATGAGTAAATATTTGTGTGTGTATGTGTGCGAGCGCGTGCGTGCACGTGCACGCGCGCGCGTGTTTGAAGTTGGGGAAGCAATAATTTGTTTTACTATCCTATTTCTTATTTTTTTGGCATTAGCTCGTTCGGCGAGGCGGATTTTAATAAACTGTAAGGGAGAGAGAGCGGCAGTGCGCGGCCAAAGTATTCGTAGAAATCTGGCATTAGAGTAGGAGGTGAGGCAAAGGCGAACGGGGGAACATCGTCATAATGTTTTTGGGGTGACCGCGTAAAACTTTCTAGCGGATTATATATTTTCTTTTCTTTTATGTAAACCTCAGAATAGACAGGATGTAAGGAAACCACATGTTCGCCCCGTAGCAAATTATTTGCTCACTTTTGACCAGGAGGTAAATCAATTATGTGCCTGGTTGTGTCATGTAATATGCTTGTATCTATAGTGTATGTGTTTATTTCTGACTGAACATATTGTGTAGTCAGTGGTTATCTGTTTTTGGTGCCTACATATGCCTTTCAGTCTTAGGTCAAAGGTTAGTAATAATTATTGTTTTAAGTTATAAGTATATTCTTTCATTCATTAATGTCATTATTTTGTTATTAACATTATTAAATTAAAAGGAATGTAATATCATTTTTTTATCTCAAGACCTTCTGTTATATCTCTATCTGTATGTAAATTTACTGAACTAGCTACCGATCCATCCATCCATCCATCCATCCATCCATCCATCCATCCATCCATCCATCCATCCATCCATCCATCCTGCTGTCCTTGCTTGTCTGTCTGTCCATATATCAACTTATATTTCTCTGATTGCCTTTCATTCCTACCATTATTTCGTCCATCAAAAACATTCGTTCATTATCTAAGCATCTGTCTATCTCGCCCTACATGTCAGTCTGCGGTTGCCTCTTTCCATACACTACAACATGTGGCCCTTCTAACCGTAAAACCTTCACATGTTGTTTATAAATTAGAAGTGTTCATCTTCAAGAGACTCTTAAGTAAAAGCCAATAAAGTTTAAGAAATTCATATATTTTTTTTCAGTCAATTAATCCATCCTTTACGACATGGTTATTATTCAACCTTTGTCCTGTCCTGTCACGATCGCTGAAGTCGAGCCAGAAAACAATGTTAAGTCTTTATCAAGTGCCTCTCAAACTCCTTCTCCCTTCAAGAAAAGGTTTAGACTACCTAATTTCAAAGCTTAATAACTTAAATAATTCAATTTTTTTTGCATCTGAAATTCAATACAACTAAGCAGATAGATATTGTCCTTTTCTACCACAAATTAAGCAAAGATTATGTTACAACTGAACAATTTATAAAAAAGCATGTCTAACAATGGCATGCCCTGTGTGCGCTAGACTTTGCGGCGTGTTACTTTGTAATTTGACAAGCATTCTTTATGTCTTTTCATCTCGACTCGTTCCACATTCACCCAAGTCACTGTTTGGAGATTTAAGTTGTTTATATTTATTACTGTGATCTTTCATTAATCTTTTGTTTTCCTATTAAAAGAAAACAAGAGTTTTCACTCAGTTATTATGCCCAATTTTGCAAGCTATAAAACATCTGCTTCATCGTTTTGCTTTGAAGAACAGGATAAAAGAGCTGAATTTCTCAAAACTTCAAAGAAATGATTGAGGCGAATATGGAATAAGCTTATCGTTTGGCTGTGACAAAGGCTTGAAGACAAAGGCTTGAAACCTATAACAATGAACAAAATTGCAACCATTTTAAGATTAGAACTTTTGTTAATGTGCTTACAATTTTATCTCAGTTTCTCTTTAACTGGAAGTTATTGGACTTTGAAAATTTTCTATGTTTGGTATTGTTTGTGTTTATCTTGCCTCAGCTGCTCATGAAAGATCCTTGCACGGGCAGTTCGGCAGATATAGAGGTTTTTTTTTGATTGCAGAAGAATAACAAACAATTTCAAAACATTGGGAATAATTGAAAAAAAAATATTCGTTCATATAATTTTATGGGTTTCGTTTCAATTTCTCCCTTGTGGCATTCATAAACACATTCAGGAATGTGGTTACATAATCCTGGGGATTTTCATGATGACACATGATACCCACCGATTATTTCCCCCCTGCTGAGCGACCTTTCCTTTTACGCTAACTAACCATGAGCGAGAGATGAAAGACTGCATTACAGTGTCACGGCCAAAATGATGCTCTGCTGATTGAGGTTATTATGGAGCAGGGAATATTACAGATTTTTAGATGATAACAGTAATGATATATAATTATTTGTGACGCATCCGGCATAATGACTCTCATAATAATAAGCCTGATAGATTTGTCAACCTGAGCGGTGGTTTACTATTAGCTGATAAAATTGTTATTTTTATTTTTTATTACACCAAGCCTTCTCTGGTCCCATATCCAAGATTTATGGAGTTCCCTGGTAAGGCAGCATTTTTGCCTCGTTCAAAAAAGAAAAAAAAATCTGCCATCTGAAATTGAATAAAAGGTCTACTGGGGAGTTTTCTAATCGACTATTATTAAAATTTGCTGTCTTGCTGAGTGCTATGTCAGATATTACCACATTTAGTGACAAAAAGAATAATATATATATAAAATATATTAGATGAATTGAAAGCTCAGTGTATTGAAGCCTGACATCAGAAAATTTTAATAGTCACTGTAATGCTGCTGTCACAAAGACTAAGAATAGTGAAGGAAAGAGATATGAATGAACGGCGTTAGAGAACTTAAAACTAATCCCGCTTCATTGTCAGAACCATCCTGAATAATAATTTTCTCACGAATCTTATTAAGGAAACGTCGTCTGGGGGCAGCCATGGCGGTATTCTTGCTGATCTGCTTTCAGCAGCTTAAATCCTTTGAATTTTAACCTCAATTTATAATCTAGAGATACAACCAAACAATACAAAAATGATCGAAGAAAAGACTCGAGTGGAATGCATTTCCTGTTTGTTCCCTGCTACTTCAAGGAAAAAAAACAACAAATAACCAAGAGAGGAGCGCCGCACTGTCTATTGTGCGCACTCAGTGATGCGTAGACCAATGAGTTAAGGATGTTAAGAGGGCCACTTAATTTATCACTTCATTATTCAGAAGTAGTGTATCAGTCAAACCTGAGGCGACGCTAGCTTCACAAGAGTTAAAAAATCACTGAAGTTGAGAAATACATCGCACTAAAACGTATGTTAAATTTTATTCATCGACGTTAAAACAGGTTTACTCAGAACGATCTTCTCCGTGCAGATGAAATGTGACCATGGGGTTCAATGGAGACACATCCTTGTTTCTAGAACTCATAAAGGCAGTCAGTGAAAGATGACGAAAGTCAAAGAGTGTGTGACCACCACAGGTGTTGATGCAGTCTAAGCAAATGTGCTTCATCTAAAGGACTTACCTTCTCTGGATGCTTTTAGTGATAGCATGCCATTCCGGGTGATTTTCACTGTTTTTAGTGGATATTCAAAGTTAGGTTCGAAGCAGACATAGCCCCTTAAAATCGTTTGAAAGAGCGAAATTAAGAAAAATTACTTGATTTCTTCCCTCAAAATTGGTTCAATATTCAGTTCTTTAGCCAACAAAATGTTTTTAGTGGGATGTTTTTAGCCTTTACCAATCAGTACCAACTTTTGTATGCTTCAGCAATTTCAATAAGTTTGGCCTGTCATTTCAACTGCTAATATTAGTGGAGAAAACAGCGAGCCAACTCTTCTTCGTCCACAGCAAAGCACTGCTGGAAGAGGGGCAGAGTTGGAACATGCACTTCTGGACAATGGAAAAAATGTACCTTCCTCTTGTGGAAATTGGAAGAATAGTGGTATATTCTAGGCCGGTGAAAATATTGGTGCTGTTATAATATACCATACTGGAAATGGAAAGAATCACTGCATTCAAACCTGAAAACTGAAAATTAAAATCGTAGCACACACTTTTGGAAATTAGAAGGGTCGCGCGCAGTAGAAACTGGCACATGTTACCTATGTAGAAGTGGAAGAATCTTCGTCCAGCCCCATTCTTACTGCCCTTTTCTCAGAACGCCGTCTCAGTGGCCGTATGCACAATCAATACGTTAATTAACGTTCTGCGTTAACGACAGTGAACACTCTTAATGTTTTGGGAGTTTCCTGTGGTTACCGCATTGCGTTAACTAACGTAAGGATTATGCATACGGCCACAGATCACATTGCTTAAGTCACTAAGCTTTGTCGTAATTTCTTTTTACCCATAAGGACGGGCGTAGCGAAATTGTTTTTTTCGGGGAAAGGGGGNNGAGAATCTAGCACTTATATTCTATCGTTGTTTTGGTTGTTTTTTTTTGGTGAGGGTCGGAGAGGATAGGCGAGAATTAGACGTGCCTATTGGTTTACTCACTAAGCTTATTTCTTGCTATCAAAAGTTGCCTATTTGATATGCTGTTAATTTTGGTTGCATCAGATATTTCTTTCTTTGTCTAGAACATAAACATCGGTCGCTGATTGTCTGAAACTGCCGATGCTTATTTTTGAAGGTAGTATAAGCAATTTTTGTAAAAGAAATGAATCAGTTCTGACTTTGTCTGAAACTGCCGATGCTTATTTTTGAAAGCAGTATAAGCACTTTTTGTAAAAGAATGAATCAGTTTTGACTTAATTCCGTTTGAACTAATACAAACTTAGGAGCCAGTCAATTATTTGGGAGCCAAGAGCTTTAAAAGAAAAAAAAAAGTTTTTTGGTTCCTTAAAAGCCAAATATGGAAGCCCTGGCATGGCCTTAACTATCAACCTCTCGTCGCCGAAAAAAAAAATTACAGGAAGCCATTCACGGAGGCGCTCTCGTGTGAAAAGAATCATAAAAGGCCATTAAAATAGCGGGTAAGCAAATTTTTTTCTGAGATTGTTTGCTACCCTTTTAAAAAAGTTTTTTCCTCTTTACAATGCTTATGGATGCAGTGCACTGTCGCTGTGGGAGCGCTGAATCTGCCAGATACGCTCTCAGAATATCGGCGAAGAAAACTATCTCCGTTGACAAAAATCGTATTGTCAATGCTTGTAACTGGCTCATATGTGAAATAGGAAGAATGTTAGATCTGAACATTTTTGAAAACACGAAGATTAATTAAACTGTATAAGACAAATAGGTAATTTGTTGGTAATCTCAGATTCATAGATAACATGGGCGCTATGCCCCTGTCCGTAAGTGTTCACACGACAGCAAAATGTAATTTCTATCTCTAGAAGTTAATGGATTATCACAACTTTTTCTATGATCCAAACGGATATGGCGTTAACGGCAATGATTATAATATGAAGACTATTCCTTTTCTTTTTTACCTATCTTTTCAAGCAAATAATTTCTTTATTCATCGCGTCTTGAGCATGGACGGCATCTGCAATATAGTTGAATAAATGACAAAGATTTCACAATCAAACATTTGATCAAACAACACAACAATGTCTAAGCATGCACATTGTCTTTTGTTTCTTTTAAGCACATGGGCACAAGAATTTCATTCATAAAGTTTATTCACTTCTGAGCAGTTATCAGTTTAAAAGAGACACGAGACGAAACATGAATTTCACTTAGTGCAACAAAGTTTAAAAAATCAAATAAGTACAGTGAAATAGAAAGAAAGTAAAGGTTGATATCTCTGCCCAGACTGCATGAGGTTAGACACAAAAACTATTATCATAATACTGCAAAAATTGATCTATACCTAGTTAACGATTAAGAAGTTAAGTGCAGAACTGAAGACTTTCGAAGATTTCAAGATTTCCTAATTTAGGGGGTTTTCAACTTTATGTATGTTACGGCGTTCGTTCCAGGCATTTCGGCAAATATACCTATTAAAGTACACTGGTGCTCGTCTTTTAAGAAGTACAATAATGAAAAAGTATGGCGGTAACAGAATTTTACGTCATTTTGACCACCAGCAGCCAAGCATGATATGCGAGCTGACATGGCCGACTTTGTGCTAAGTGCACAGATGACGTAGGCAAGCGCGGACGATTTCTTCCCCTTTCCAGTCGACGTGAGCGAACGAAGGGGCAATCAACTTTGCCAGATTGGTTGTGAGGCTCGCATAGGTTGGAAGGGCAAAAAGTCATTTCCACTGTTGCCATTCTAGCATTTTGGACTTTGTTTACAGATGTAGAGCGAGAACTCACTGATTTTCCAAGTGACTTTTAGGTCTACAATTCAGAACGAAGCAGTACGAAATTGATTCACTGTGTTAATTTACTACTGACACCTTAAGTAAAATAACTCAATGTTTTAAATTGTTTGAAAGATTTTGATAATCTATGATTATGAACCATGCCTAGAGCTGCCTCAAATTCTTAAATTTTAAAATTTAAAAGCAAATGCAAAAAGAACTGAGAATATTAATTTATCACTTGAATATTAAATTTCATAACAATAAGCTTTAGCAATTAGTAAAGTCGGACATCCCTCATATCCATTGTTACCTGACTCTATAAGCCAACAAAAAAGTTTTCGTCAAAATCACTGATCAAAACAATTTAAATAGTTTAAAGCCTCCTGGCTGTAAATTAATGTTGGTTTTTTTTTTATATATAACATGGATATTTTTGTAATTTTAGAGATAATACATGTCTATTGAAAGGGGCCGGATAAGGCTCACACACTTCATTTAGGACAGTCCAGCTCAATAAATTTCAGTTGAATTCAGTTCTTTATCAGCTCTGGAACATACATCCATAAGAGTGAACACTAGAGCAAATAGACTGCAAAATACTTGATTTTGATATTTTTGCCGAAGTTTCCTGATTCCTGCTCAGTTTAAGTTTTCGCTTTGTCTTGTGATTTTTAAGCGATTTCTGAGCGACATGTTTCAGCAAAATTGATCGTCTACAAATTTCTTATTTCTTCAAAAAGTGACCTGTCAGTATACTAAAGCTATTTCATTTAAATTTCAGAAGCTCTTCCGTGATCATGAGGGCATAAAAATAGTGTGAAAAAGAGTGAAGGAAGGGGGGAATCAATGTGTAGGGGTTCTCTCAACATAAATGCAGTGTGTAAATCTGTACAAATATAAATATTGGTATCACTCTGGTCATGTACGAACACAAAAACATAAGGGTGTTTAACAATTGTGTACAATTTGATGAGGAATTAGGCATCTTCTCGCCAAATAAAGAAAACGTTCTCTCCCTCACTCACTCATTTTCACAAAAATCTTCATATCAAAGACGCAGTGGTCCGTGGAAATATATGAAAGTTAGAGATTGGTGATCTCTGAAGACTTTTTTGATTTTTTGATAGTCTTCCAGCTGTGATCAGCGTATTTAGCGTTTTAGTGAATGTGGTGTCAACACACAAATAGAACGATATATTTCTTTTTTATCATTTGAATGTGTCAAGAGGAAAGCATTTCTCATGCACACTATTACATGCTGGAAAGAATGTGCAGCTTCATGATAAGCAACATTTGTTTTCATGCTTTGTTT
>JAWQUT010000170.1:1409995-1439103 GCA_033807755.1 Ellobium chinense
AGTCTTCAACAGTCGTGGCTTATACTGCTTTTTATTCACTCACTAAGGAAATTGGTTTGCAATGTTCTATGGAAAACCCCAGACAAGCGCCAAAATCCAAATTAATTGCAGGAAAAAAACTGTCTTATTTTCGTAAAACTGCACTAAGCAAAGTGACCTATTAGAAGAGGGCTCTACTATTGATTGCAGTGTAATGTACAACAAGATCGGTGTGCTGAGTTGGAACTTGCTGAGCTACAGTCAAAAAAATGAAGAATAAAAAAAATAAAAGCATTATCGACGTTTGCCACTGACTTTGCTTGGTGCAAAAGTCCGACAATGGCAGATATCAGAGAAGAAAAAAACTAGCTGTCTCATTAGTGAGACTTTATGATGTGCCTGAACAAATGTGTGAACACTATTCGATCATCATCAGAACAATCCCACCAAACAGATTGTCACCACGACCACAGCCAGCATCACCACCAACACCAACATTTCCATAACCATTAACAGAATCCCATCCCATCCCACCGACCGCCATCAACATAACATCATCATCATCATCATCACCACCAACGTCATCATCGTCGTCATCGCCATCATTATCACATCATCCACTAACAACAGCGGCACCAGATGAGGCTCCACGATATCTGCTCTAGATCAGCAACACTCGCACTTAAAAGCACATTATTTTGGACAAGCAGCAACATATCGTGGTTACCAGCGGCGTATAACGTCACAGCCTTGATGGGTTTGCCACCCATGGCAGCAATTTGACACTCAGGAGATCCAGACACCACCTCTGTTTTCCCTCCCTGTTTTATCACCTCAGTAAATTTCACTGTTGACAGTTTTCATTCTCTGTCTCTCTCTCTCTCTGTCTCTCTCTCTCTCTCTCTCTCTCTCTCTCTCTCTCTCTCTCTCTCTCCCTCTCTCCCTCTCGCTGCTATAACCTTCTCTACATCAGGGTGTAAAGAGAGTGTTGGATTGCAAGTTCGGCTTGGGAGGTCGCCAAACGACGTAGCTGAGGTTTTACTTCATCTTGATACATGTAGAAAGTAAAGCTTGAGTAGTTTTAAGTTCTATTGCTTGTCAATCTGTCTGCCTGCCTGCCTGTTTGCCTGTCAGTCTGCCTGCCTGCCTGTCTGCTTTATTTTGTGCTTTCTTACTTGCCTGTTCTCCTGTCTCTTTAAAACAGATGCTCATCTGTCAATCTGTCTGTTTCTCTCTAGCTCTCTCCTTTTCTCTCTCTCTCCCTCCCTCGACTATTTCAGACTAAATGGCCAAAAATTTACACTCTGACAAATTCACCTGCTCAGACGACTAGCCTGTCTTTTTACCGGTTTGCTTTTTATGTTTCTCAGGCATGTACCTTAGGCTAGCCCTTACATAATGTGCTTGTCAGGAATACAATTAATTTACAAAACAAATATCACCATTTGACCTTCATAAAAACAACATTCCTGCGAAACATTACAAAAGTTAAAAAAATATTACTCAGCTCAGTGCATTATAAAATTCTCTCCTAAAAAGACCACAATTTTAGATGCGAGTTCCGGCTTCAAGCACCAAAAATATATTTTCAGTAGAGTTGTCAGTCGATATCGCCATCACCACCACCATCACTACCACCATAATGATTATGATATCTGTGCACACACCACCAAGGAACTTTTCTTTAAATGCCTACCTATGTAAAATCGAAACAAATTTAATCGACAATATCTTTGAAAGGATTTTTAAAAATATGTCATTATCTCCAGTTCTTTCTAATTAGGCAGCAGAACCAAACTCACAATAAGCAGACTTTTTTTTTTTTGCGTCCCTTTCCAGTGGATGGAAAAATCAGCACAACGCTTAATATACTTTCATCCAAATTGTTGGTCACTCTAACTAGTTCCTATATCGTTTGGACGTCTACAGACTACTACCTGTTGCACACCAAAGCGACACAACACATCGCAAATCGCAACGTACTGCGGTTGACTAAAACAGTCGGGGTAGAAAACCGAATTGCTTGCACACTGCGCTGCTTGTGCTGGGCCATATCGCACCGCAGCGTAGTCTAGTGCTCATTGCACTGCAGACGACTTTTTACATTAAATGGGAAAGGGTTGGGGTAAGAGAAAGGCTCAATAATAGCCAGAGGATCCTCTACGTCCTATGAGGGCCCAGCCAAATTAATAGGGGGGGGGGGGGGGGGGAGTGTGATTCTCTCCAGGGTCTTTTCCTGCCCATTTTAGGTTATCTTGCAAATTTGAGAGCCATACATGAAGCGGTGAGGATATTTATATTACCAGACAAACAAAACCAGCAACTAGTTAGAGACTTTGTGCGCTTTATCAACTAAAGGAAGAACTCATTGAGTTGTAAATATAAAATTTGTTATCAGAACATGAAGACTCAGGTGAGTAAGGACTATTAATTAACAACAACAACAACAACAACAACAACAACAACAACAACAACAACAACAACAACCACAACAAACAACGACAATAGGAAGAAAAATCCAATCGTAAGAGAAACGATAATGATGGAACAAACAATAATAATATGCAAGTCTTGAGTTCAAATTTCAAAAACATCTCTGATTATCCACCACAATTCACCCGAGATTTAATCATATCTGACACAGACAAAGCACCTTGAAGCACTTATTTTTATGGTGCTTTCCTGTCTCAACAGAACCAGAGTAATTAGATAAACTGACAGGAAAAGATTAAAAAATATGCGTGAGACGAAAATGATTTAAACAAGCTGTCTAAACGTTTATCCTGGCTGTTTCCTATCCTTTCGTAGTGGAATAAATCGTCGTGTTTGATGTATGTATAATGTATCTTACGAAAATAAGATTTGAAAAAAAAACCCACCAAAAACAAACCAGGATTACTTTCAATCGTTTTTAGGAAAGAAGAGGTCTAATTTCTCATAAAATTGTTGCGCTGTTATGCTTTCGAACTTCAAGATGAACTCCGATATTACCAGACTGACAGGCGGAATATTTTGATCAAAATGATTCAAAGAAGTGTATAACACCTGATACATTATGGAATACAACCTTATCCTCGTCAAAATAGATGATGTTACTTGACTTTTATCAAGATATTTACATAGACTAGTTAAAAAAAAGAGAGAGGGAGGGAGGGAGAGAGAGGGAAAGAGAGAGAGAGAGGGAAAGAGAGAGAGAAAGAGAGAGAGAGAGAGAGAGAGAGAGAGAGAGAGAGAGAGGGAGAGTGCTTGTGTTGCCTGGAAAGCATATAATGGCTTGTTTTGATTCGCATGTTTGGCCTGCTCGATTTATTCAACGGCGTATCGTTACTTTTATATGAAGCTGGGGCAAGGGTGAGGGGTATGGATTGGGGGGAAAGAGAAGGGGAACCATGATGATCTATCGTATGATCTCTCTCTCTCTCTCTCTTTGTCTCACTGCCTCTGTCTCTCTCTCCCTCTGTCTCTGTTTGTTTGTTTGTCTGTCTGTCTCTATCTCTCTCTCGTTTTGTCAATGTTTCATTGTGCTGTAATAAACTTAGAATTTACTTGCAGCCCAAATAAATTTCAGGCCTTTTTATCAACATGATCGGACTATATTTACGGCCGTATGCACAATAGGCCACTAGTACTGGTCGTAGCGAAAGTTTTTTACTTGGAACATAAATTAGTAGTCTTACTTCCAACGTAAGATACCACATCGGAACTGTGCTAGTCATTTATAATGCATGCTGTCCCTTTGCGCATTACCAATGGGATCTCTTACGGTACTAAAGTGCATTCAACACCAATGCACTAATGTAGTTCTTACGGTGCTAAGTGATCCTATCGTTAATTTTTTGTGTTGTTTCTTTCCCCACAGGGCAAATAACATTACAGAAAAGACAACGAAAATTGTACTATATATGAACGATGGGATCTCTTATCAGCATAAGAATTTACAACAGTCCAATGGAGCTGAATGCATCCTTAGTACCGTTCACTATGCAAAGTTAATGTAATTCATACAATGGTAAGAGATCCCATCGTTAATGCACAAGTTCTCCATCAGTGACCTTATTCCCAACATAAGACAATGCGTCGCGAGTAGTGCAAGTCACCTATAGTGCATACGGTTCTTTTGTTACATCTTTTTGTTTCCTAGAGTGGAAAAGCAAATTACGTTGAAAACTATAATTAAACGTACTTTATTTACGACCAGAAAGACAAATAATATTGCTGCATGATTATTGTATAAACTTCTACCAAAATAATATTGTTAACCCGTTTGAGTGTTTTTAGGCAACGTTGCTTGCGTTACAAAGCCATACAATTCGACCGCAGCAATTTAATTTTTCTAATGCGCGAGATTCGGATTCCAGTCTGACTTGCGTGACGAAGACTAATTAGAACACTGGAGCTCCCACCAGGCATTGCGTAAGGTTTGGCTGTAAAATTATTCGAGGCAAATCAGTTCATGTCTAAAACCTGACATCGCTTTTCAAACAGCCCGAGAGATTCAAGCCAGTTGAATGGTTTTATAAGGTTTTGTGATAATTTAGAGCTTGTGCATTAACGATGGGATCTCTTACTAACGTAGGAAATGCATTCATGCATTGGTGCTGAGTGCACCCGTAGGAGCGTTCAATATGCAGCGTTCATGTAATAGTGGTGAGAGCGCCCATAGTTAATGCGCGAGCTCTCAATTGATAAAACAAAACTGTTCGTCGCGTTGTTAGTTAGGTCTTGTGTGGCCGAGGGACTTAGCGCTGTCTTCAAGTGTAGCCTACATTCTGGTTAGGCAATTTGTTTATGACAACTGTCTTAAATGTACATGCTGTGCAGATGGTAAAGTTATGCCATACATGAACATTCTCTTGAAGATAAAAGGTAAGTGAGAATTCATATAATCTCAAAATCCTCAGAGCCAAATGCTTTCTTCTTTCAGAGGTCTGTGACCGTATGCATGATCCTTATGTTAGTTAACGCAATGCAGTAACCACTGGAAACTCTTAAAACATTGGGAGTGTTCACCATGGCTAACGCAGTATATTAACCCATGGATTATGCATACGGCACTGCAGTTATCTTGTCAGAGCCATTTGTGTATCTAGATCGTTTGGTGGATGCATGTTTCATCATCATACATGTCACTGAAAATGTAAAACATTCGGTAGTCTAGGATAACTTCGCAGGCCGTTGATTAGGCACCCTTTTCCAAGATCGATCCATCCATCCATCCATCCATCCATCCATCCATCCATCCATCCATCCAGCCAGCCAGCCAGCCAGCCAGCCAGCCAGCCAATCAGCCGTCCATCCGTCCTTCCATCCATCCATCCATCCATCCATCCATTCATCCATCCGTCTTTCAATATAGTTCTCCACTCTTATCAGATTGTCTACTACTCGCCGTGCCTATATATGTCAATTTGTTCATTTGTTGATGTCTCAATCGCAAACCACGCAACTCAGATTCTTTGTCCGTTTGTCTATCTGTCTGTCTACCAGTCTGTCGTTCCCACACCTTGCTTGTCGAGAGCTTTAACCTGTCTATGTACCTGCATATCCTCTGCTTGTTTGCTTGTAATGCGTTCAATCTGTCTGGCTCTAGATGACAACGCACGCAAGCACGCAAACGTATCAGGCATTAGACTCACACATAATAGTCATGTCATTCACAAAGCTCTGTCACACACTGCTAACTGGCATTGCCACTCTAGTCATGTGCTGTTGCCCTACAGCGAGAATCATTTAAATAATAATAATAATAATAATAATAATAATATGAATGCGGTTTGTAAGTGTCGTATCCAGGTTAATCCCCGCTCACGTGACTCCACATTATTATTACACCAGCAGCCTAATCACTCTAGGACGTTCTCAACTCCTTAGGGAACATACAGTGCCGCGCGCTACCATTTATAGGCGCTGATCACTAGCATTCTGACAATATCTTCCACTGCCTACAATATAGGTACCCATTTTACAGACGGATGGACTGAGGAAAATGTGAATGAAATGCTTTCCTAAGGCACCGTGATCGGGAATCGAACCCATGACCTTTAGATCGTGAGTTCAACGCCTTAACCATTCGGCCACACTACGCCATGCTACATTTCCCTATGCACGATGTTAGAACATATTTAGTGGGGAAAAAAACCTCAGAATTTTACTATTAAAAAGAAAAAAAAAGAGGCGTTTTATGCATTAATTTTACTCCACATTACAGGTTTTTTTCCAAACAGCTTACGAAAACAATTCCCTCTATTTTCCTAAATGCATTTTACCTTATGCTGGGGGAAAATTCTTTCGAGTGGCAACAGTGCTGCCAACACTCGACTCACTTTCCCATCTCCCATCAGCTTCGTCTTCATCATTTAACCCTCTTCCCTCCCTTTGTTGTCTTTTAGTGCTGGGCGATACTGATTTCGGGTACTCAATACTTTTTCAAATAATTTCGCTATTTTCGTTACAGAAATGCGTGGGAGGGGATCTCAGGATGAATTTTCTTTTAAGAAATCGAAGGGAAATCCGACGCTTTTATACAATGTTTCGTAACGATTGAAAGCGTTAGATTACTATTAACCTTTGCTGAAGCATTACACTCAGGACTGATCCATTTGGTATCCCATAAAGCATATAATATGACTGTTATTTAGTAGGATATACATGCAGTCTACACTTATACTATACCTGGTGATATTATTCTTGACTGGATGGATCTGACGGGTGTGTGCGTGTACGCGCGCACATTTTTACATTTTACTATCATCATCGATGTTCATTTTCATTATGTAAAGCGCCTTAAGGCTTGGTTTTTGGCGCTATATAAATTTATCATTATGATTATGATAACAATGCTGCTGGTAACTCGATATTAATTTGTCATTTTATTTATGGGAAAGTTAAATACATGTACTATGGTTTGCCATACACACGAACCATTGAATATTGATAATACTTTCCAGTTGAGATGTTTCGTGAAAGGGGAAAGTGAAGAGATTACCAAACTTATGCATTTTATTTTGTTCTTCTAATAGCAAAATCAATGTGATCAGACCTTTCGATGAATTTGGTTTCATAACGCCAACATGATAGCCCTGATCTGCCAACACCTCAGGGTTTTTTTTTTACGTACCTGGCAAGTGCGTGACGAGGGCGGGCGATCCACTATAATTATATATGCAAGGCAATGGTGGGAGTTCCCTGAGGCTATATTTACAACATAAAACAGCTTCAAACAATAGTTAAGCTAAACTGACAATATTTATTGACATGTCAAATGTGTCTTGTCTTTGCATGGCTGTCCCTCAGATTAGTCAAACAGTCCAAAGCCCATGTCCTCATCCGATTCCTCGGACTCTTCCTTCTTCTCTTCTTTCTTGGCCTCAGCGGCAGCAGCAGCAGCGCCACCACCGGCAGCGGGAGCAGCTGCAGCAGCAACAGGGGCAGACCCAGCAGAGCTGCCGATGTTGCTGATGAGTTCTTTCACATAATAAAACAGACAACTTTTTGAGCAAAGGAAACGTGCATGCAAATTTCACGTGATGGTAAGCAGAAATAGCTGAGTTAAGGCCCTTCAAAAGTCGAGTGAGACTTTTAAAATTTTTTAAAAGATATATGTGTGCATGAACAAATTCTTTGCATCTCCACGAATAGTATACATGACAGTCAGCACTGCATGGAAATAGAAGTTCATATAGATTTTATCCATATTCATCTGTGGATGCACTTTTGTCAAGTACTGTTCTTGCATGTCAACAAATAACAAAATGGAGCTGACTATGTCATCTCCGAATCTGTGGAAATTATTTGGCTATTGCTGCTATCTAGGTTTCAAATTTATAAGCGGAACTTTTTACCAACAGCCTTGGGTCAGCAGAGGATGTAATGGTACAGAATCACTGATAGTACAGTTTGTTCGCTAGTGAATGAGGCAAAGATATCTAAAGTAAAGCAAATACCACTCGCAAGTCAGTGCAATATTTCCTAGCTCTTCCGCAATAGCCGCAGCCATCTTGACTTGCCCGGAGGCTGACACGTCCTTTGCACAGGACCTCCCACAGAATAAAAGGACCGCCCTTTTCGCACACCCTGATGTGCTTGTCCAAATCTTGTGCGAATGAAAATACATTTACTCCTTACACGCCCTTGATGGCATGAAAAGTATTCGGGGTCGAAACGATTCTTAAATTGCGATAACCGCCCAGCATTAGATCTGTGTGACCTCAGCCACCGTTACACATTCTCTGCACAAAACATTTCCTCTGGGACCTTCCGAAATTAGACGAGGAGCTCAGCAATCTTCAACCTGGAATACTCAGGCATACCCTTAGTGGGTAGTCTAAATGTCAGAGCAGGGATATAACTGTAAAAGAACCAGTGAGCTATTCTGAAGCCAAGCTCTTCCATCACTCTCTCTCTCTCTCTCTCTTTTTTTCTCTCTCTCTCTCTTTCTCTCTCTCTCTCTCTCTCTCTCTCACACACACACACACACACACACACANTCTCTCTTTCTCTCTCTCTCTCTCTCTCTCTCTCTCTCTCTCTCTCTGTCACACACACACACATACACACACACACATACACACACACACACACATTCACGCAGCTCATAGACCTGCTCCTCTTTATCTGTCTTCCATTTTTTTTTATCTTCACGTGAACTTACACTAAGCACACATTAGTCAGTGTCTGAGTATTTGAAGCAGTGGAACCAGGCATAGCTTGCCTCGAACTGCATACCTAACTAGATCTATACTTCTTTCATAAAACAGAAGGAAAAGAGAGAGAGAGAGAAAGAGAGAGAGAGAGAGAGAGAGAGAGAGAGACAGAGACCGAGACAGAGAGAGAGAATGTGTGTGTGTGTGTGTGTGTGTGTGTGTGTGTGTGTGTGTGTGTGTGTTGTGTGTGTGTGTGTGTGTGTGTGTGTGTGTGTGTGAGGAAGAGAAAGAGAGAGAGAGAGAGAGGGAAAAGGATCCAAAATTATGTATTGGAGATGCTTATTCTCTCACTTATTTTGGTAGCTGTGAGCCTGTCCCGTCATTTGTCCCACTAATTGCACAGCCTACACATCTCTCACTTACAAAAAAAAAAACCAAAACAACTGACCAGTTGCACACCACACAGCGGGGTACAAAAGGAGAGGGGAGGCATAGTTGAACATTAACTTGAAATCCGTCGTACTGTTCTTATCGAGTGTTCTTAACTTTGTGCCCTCATCCTTCTCAGCGTCACATCCACAGCACATACACGCAAACAGGGCACTCACACAGAACAAATACCTCATCTCACACATCCTCCTCCCCCCCCCCCCCCCCCCCNACCAGAATATAACTACCTTCCATTGCATCTTAGCAAACTATCCTGTTAGATCTATACAGGTGTGAAGATGCCAACAATGGTTTTTTTTTTCACTGTTGGCTATATTAGGTTTTACACCTCTCATTAACTTATCCTGGGTGCAGTGTCAAAATATCTTCCAAACATGTTGTTTAGCTCTTCCTCCAAATTTTGACACAAAGAAAAATGCCCCTGAACCAGTTAGCTTTTGAGAACTTAGGCAGTGAAGCAGACAACCTAATAGTTTAGGTCATTTCACTCAGTAAACAGGGTAACCTTACCCACCCACCTAGCAACGACGACAAATTAAAATGTTTGTACTTGAATGACTAAACCTTACCTATTCTGAGTCTACACATGTATTTGCACATATCTAAGCCTTTGAAATTAAAATCCAACCCGTTCTCCCCCTCACCATGGCCAGTTTTCTGATATTATAGGGATTATTTAAAATTGCATATTTTTTATACCAGCTGCTATTGGCATCTTCATACCAACAAGAGTTTTCTATTTTCACGAGTAAAGCATTTAAATCTATATCACTAATTTATGACCCTTCGAACTTCAGGGTGAAGAAAATTGATAATAATAAATAAACGTCTACTATTTTTAATTTATGAAAACGCATTCTTCCGAGTTGTGACAATGTCCATCGCCATTTGTGGGCGGAGCTTGTCTTCCACTAGTTCCGTCAGGAAGAAAACTCAAGACACTTGTTTGTGTGTCATCTAACTTAATCTTAAGATTTCTAGCTTTTATACAAGTTTTCTTCTTATTCTCTTGCAGGCCAAGGGCCAGTGAAACAATATCTCAGTACAATTATAACAAATTGTCACGAAATAACAACATGTACAGTTGCAAATAACAAACCACTTATTCAGCTTGAAAAGAAAAATAGACAGACAGACACACACACACACACACACACACACACACACACACACACACACACACAAACACACACACACGTGCGAGCACACACACACACGCAGAGCTATCAGAGAGACGGACAGATAGACAGGCAGACAGATATAGACGCATAGACAGATAAAAAAATAATACCATAACATCTTTCTTTGTGCACTCATCCTTCTCAGCGTCACATCCACACCACATTCACGCAAACAGCGCACTTACACAGAACAAATACCTCATCTCACACATCCTCCCCCCCCCNTTCCCCCCATATTTTTCTCCCTGAACATACATATGAATTTTGCCATGTTTGGCCTTGAAAGCATATAACGTTGCAGGTGCCTTCTTCTGAAGTTGTCATATTTTGGACATTCTATTAAACAATGATATTCATCCTCTACTTGTTTACACTCACTACAAATTCTGTCTCTGAATTCAACTTTGTGCCTCCCGAGCTTCCCCTTTTCTGACATAACCTGTGAAAACCTGACCTGATTTTTGTTAAGGTAATTCTAAACTGTTTAACTGTAAAATGACTGAGATACTTTTCATATTCAAAATCCTGTTTTATATATTTATAGGCTTTGTTTACACTACATTTGTTCATCTGGCTTTGCCATACGTGTAAATACAAACATTTCAAACGGTTTTTGAACGTACTAAGAAATGTCACATTATTTTCAACGTTTTGATTTATTCATACATACCCAAAGCCTTTTTGGAAAAGTAGTTTGTTCAATAACGAAGCCCAGATCACTCTTAGTCACCGTATATAGCTCTCTGTATACTGAACTATTAAGTTCATCCTTCCTCTTCCGGGCTTTTAAGCCAGTATCTCACGATTCTAATTTTCCTTAAATAGAGATCCCCGTCTTCACAGCCTGCACTAAAGAATTTCCTGACTATAAACTTGGCTTAGGCTTTCTTAATGCATTTTGCGCATGACTTCCTGATTCCGATCACATTTTAAAACACGGAAGTCAAATTCGTTTGTGTCACAGTGGTAGAGGTTGAAAACCATTCTATGACTCTTTAAGTGTCACATGAGGAAGCGATGATAGATAGGATGATGGCAAAGGTCAGAGGTGACAGTAGCTCACAATGGCCATACGCAGCTATGTGTGAAATCATTTTTCGGGTCGTGAGTAGGACTTAACTCACGGTCCCCACCCTACAAAAAGACCAGTTCCCACAGAATCTGATTGCCGGGAGAAAGCAAATATAGGTCGGCCTAAACACTATTCATTCATAATTATTGTTTTTTTTTCCTGATGGTCTTGTCATACTGGCGAATTCAGGAGAATATTTACACGTAGCCCAATGCTTGCATCAGGAGGTCAGGGAACACCGGCAGCTCACAGGTTAGCTTTGTCGTTTTGCTTTTTCCATTTTATCTTCCACAGCTTTAAAGCAAAGCCGTTCTGTAAAGCAGATGAGTAGGCTAGGAAGGGGATATTAATGCCTTTCTGTAAAAACACGTCGTTCTTGAATATTGAGCTCCCAGATGCTGTGTCACTGTAAATAGCAGGAGCCAAATCGCATAGCCCTCTTTAAGCCATTTAATAAAATCGTTTTTTTTTTCTCAAACCACAGTCACGTTCCGAAATGGCTAAGTCTTGTCTATTTGTCTATAGTTTTATGCTCAAACCGACTATTTATGGTGTGCGTCCTTCAATTAGATTCTTTCTCAATTTTAATTTAGATGAAAAGGATTAAAAAAAACCCAACAAACTGGCTTTCTTGAGCAGATCACAGGCCCGCATATTATGTGAAATACACCTGAAGCCAGAGAAACGTTGCCTGCAGCAATTACTTGTTTGCAAATTCAGGACTGCATTACATTTCCGGTGTGGATTTACAAAAACAGATTTTATATCCTGCTGTTATTGGCTCGATTAGTTTTGGAGTTTGGACCAATTAGGCTCTTGCAATCTTTAATCAGCACGTAAGAGCCTGATAGCTGCAGTAAGCAATCATGCACGTAGTCATGCCGGTTGTGAGGACATAGATCTATATGTATCTACATAGTTGCATCGCCACCAGAACATGACAAAATGTAGACGTCTAGAAAGTTGTCAGATATGAAGGAAACAACAGTAATAAAGACTTTAGTGCATTTCATTTTTATTGTGATGTCTGCTGTAAAGATATGGGTCCCATAATATGTGCGCTCCTCTTTCATTAAACTTTGCTCTTTATTTTTTATTTCTTTTAAGTGATTTTCATTGCTTGGATTTCTTTCATAAAGCCTGTCTCAATCACCAGAACATAATGCGAATAAGGCTCTTATTAAGTCCATCAAATGCGGATGTCCGACCATCTAATAATCTGACATCTCGCCAGAAAGTCACTCAGAGGCGGAGGATTTACGGTAATGACAGGACCCCGGCCACCACAATGCTCGGAGGAGGGGGGCAAAGGTCAGGGGGTTCCAAAGCAAGGAGAAGAAAAACAGGACAAACAGAAAGAGAGAAGAACAAGGAATAAAGAGAGAGAAAAAGAACGGAGAGAAAAAGAGAGAGAGAGAGAGAGACAGAGAGAGAGAGAGAGAGAGAGAGAGAGAGAGAGAAAGTAAAAGAGAACGAGAGGTTGCTCTTCATTAGGTTACAGAAGCCTAATCCAATATCCCTCTTTGAGCCAACAAACTGTTTTCTCTACTGTCACTTGCAAGAAAATCCACAATCTCTAGTCTTCTTTAATTATTTGCAGAATTCAATGATCTTGTTAAAAATGATGTTCAAAATATAGATCTTGCAGTTCGTTTTCGAGCTGCGAACCGATACATCGAAAGGTGTAAACAAGCTAACCAGCTTCCTTAACGACAAGTGCTCCGCAGAGAAGGCCACATCGAAAACCGAAGCGAATGACCCAAACTTCAGGTTTAATTTACAAAATCAGGAGAGAATGTTAAATAATTCGCAGGTAGGTTCACAAATCTAGGGCCCATTCTCCACAATCTGTCCACAGGACAGATTTTTTACTGTCTTCCTAACGCATGTAACAACATGTTATTTTCAGCCAATTAGAAGTCTGTAACCATTAGACATGGACGAACAAATATATTTTGTTCTGAACCACTTTTGTACTTTGTTTTTGCTGTTGCATTAGAGAAGGAGAAGGGGAGAGGGAGGGCCTTTTCTAAAGAGTTGATACACAGAGATGTTGGGGCGGGGTGCCCTCAGGAGATGGTTTTGCAGAGGGAGGATGTGGGGGAGGGGAGCGGACAAGGTTGTTACGGCCCTGAATACTGGGGTTTTAAGTGTATCATTTTGGTATTTGATTTATTATCCTTTATTACACAGTATAAACTCCAGTCCACGTGAATCTTATTTCAAACACGTCTAACCCATGCGTCACAGGTATGCACATGCTAGAGGTCAGGGAGCCCCGCTGCATAAGTGGGTCGATGGTTGCACCCGTACATAATATTCGCAACTCTAAAACAATGAGATTGGTCAGATTGTTGTGCCTTTTTATGGCGGATGGTGGGGCTGGAGAAAATTGGAGGGGGGGGGGATACTAGAGGAGAAAAAGAGAGCTCTAGGAGTTGGATTTTGACCACCTAGAACTATTTTGAAGTTGCATTGTCGGAAGAGACGTTACAATTTCATTTGATTATGCTAATACCTTAATACTCAGTCTTTACTTTATACCTCTCAAACTGGCCAGTGCATTGGTGTACATTCTATTGTAACACATATAGGGCATTTCTATGTGTATTTAAACCTAAATTTATGTTTTTCTCTCAGGTCTAATCATGGCGACCGAGCTGTGGCCTCTACGAGTTCTGCTTGCAGTTGCCGTAGCCGCATCAGTCTCAACGAGCTTTACGGACGCCATGTCTTTCACTCGCCCCTACAACGACGGCGACCCGTTGCTACTGACGCCTTACCTTGACACCGATGACATCAACACAGCCAGAAAGCTGAGTCAAGTTAGCTTCGGTATGTTCAGCTCTGTCCCTCCCAGCCATGCCGGATACTTAACGGTGGACAAGGAGTTTGGAAACCATCTCTTCTTCTGGCATTTCCCTTCTCAGGAAAAAGCAGAGGCGCCTTTGCTTCTTTGGCTCAATGGAGGTCCGGCGGTGTCTTCAATGCTAGGCTTATTTTGGGAACATGGGCCTCTGGAGGTGGACCAAAAAAAATATGGACAGTCCTACGGGATACGGAAACATACGTGGGTAGGTCCATTCTCGGTGGTGTATGTAGATAACCCTGTGAGTACAGGGTATAGTTTCTCAGACAAGGGATCTAAGGGGTACAAACTGACGCAAGCAGGCTACGCAAAAGATTTGTACCAGTTTGTCCTTCAGTTCTTCAAACTATTTCCAGAGTATAAAACCAGAGGATTTTACATTGGTGGCCAGTCCTACGCCGGGAAGTATATTCCTGCTCTTGCTCACAGAATCCACGAACGTAGATATAACGAATGCAAAGATATACCTCTAATGGGTATCATATTAGGCGGACCATATTTCGATCCTCCAACTGAGAGCTTGGCTTTTTTCGATTACCTGTATGCTCTGGGCGCCATCAGCCACCATGATATGCTCAGACACAAAGACAAAGTAAAGAACATGTATCAAGAGTTCCTGGCCGGACGCATCGTCAATGCGACCTTTTCAGAACTCTTCACCGACCTCGTTCTCCTCGAAGAACTTCCACTTCCGTCCCTGGACAACTACGAGTCAGGGATGGACGCTGACTACAAAGCTGTGCAAGATGTAATGACCTCATCAGACATGCGCAAGGCTGTTCACGTGGGCAGCAGGCCCTACTTCGTGTCCAATGACCAGCTGTCAGAATTGTACGGGCCAGACGTCTTGGTAAGCACGAAGTCCATGCTGGCAGTTCTAATGGACAACTACAAGGTTTTGATCTACAATGGAGATTTCGACATTGTGGTTAGCTCAGTCATGATTGAAGCAGCTCTGCTGACTACTAGCTGGTCATTACAGCAGGAGTACAATAATACACACAGGTAGGCTGGGTACATTAAACTTTCTAATCTCCTTCCAGTGCGCTGCCATCACATAGTCTAAAGTCCTGCATTGTATTTTTCGCCATGTTTTCTTGCCCTGAATTAGCATCCTACATGCAGCAAAAACGTCGATACTTTACAGCTTATAATGCTAATATTCTCTACAATGTCCCTTGAGGAGGGCCTTTGTTGTTTTTTTTCTTATCCCTGTTTGTATCATTACAAGGTTTGTTTTACAGATGACCAAAAAAATTTGACCTAAACTCATATTATTTCTTGAGTGCTGTTGAAATTGTTCCTTTTCCTTTGTTTATTTCAGAGATGGTTAGGAATCAGTCCATTCCACCGCTTTTTTGTTTTGTTTTGTATTTTCGAACATATTTATTATTAAATGCATGGAGCGTCTCATTACATATTATACAGTCACAGAAGCAGACTGAGCCATGGCGGTTTATGAAATTTTCCTTTTAATATCGCACCATTGGCACGTTCTCTCTCTTTCATTCTTTCTCTATATCTGCCTTGCTTTTGTCTTCTTCCCCTTTTTCTTTTCTATCTTCCTCCCCCTCCCCCCCCCCCCNCCCCCCGTCTTTCTTTGTTTTGTTTTTTTCCCAATGTTTATATTTCCAGATCTAAAACCTACATGTCTCCCACACATTCTTTATGGTAATCTATGTAATCTGTGAATGTCTGCGCAGCATGTATGCTCTTGTGACTACCAGCCTGCATACACTGCAAGAATCCACTGGTGTGAAATCATGTAATTTATAGCGACCATGTAATCAATCATTACAAAACACGAACATGGAAGACCTGATAAACATTAAGAGGAGTCAGCAAAAAAGGTACGCAACAATTGAAAATCCCTCGCAATTCAGCTGCCGTTTCGAATCATAATTTATTATATTCAGAATCTTTATGATAAGATTAAAATAAGAAATTCAACAATGTTTACCCAACTGATGAATTTCACGTGCAAATAGTGAACTCAACAAAAAGTGCTGCTGTGGGCTACTTTGGCATGCGTTCTTAATTCTTTTTCTGCAGCATGTCTCACTTTAACACTGTTTACTATGAGGGTTCTGATCAACTGAGGGTTCTGATCAATTACAAACTTGGTTTTGCTAAAGAAATGAATCCATTTCCATTTTGAATCATGCCTCACATGACTTTGACAGATCGCAATATGGCTTTAGGGCATTTGCATGCTGGCATTCCTATGGCCGAGGTTGAAAGAATAATAAAGGTAAACAGGAGCACTATGGGGAGACGGTGGCATCGATTTTATCAGCCGGACATTGCTGCTGACCATCCCATAAAACCTCAACCAAGAGCGACAACTGCCATTCAGGACTGGCATATCCTGCTCATTCATGAAAGAAATCCGCAACAAAAAGTTAATGTTCTCATCAATTCCATGGGCAGGAGGTGCCAGGCAGCGATTGATGCATCTGGCGGAAACAACCGGTACTAGGCCCAAAACTAGGGGTGCCTTATTTAGAGTCCCATTGAGGACAGTTGAAGGTGTTTGGCACCTATTAGAACGGCAAATCACTCATTTTGTACAACCCAATTAATCCGCTAATGTATAAAATACCCCTTTCGGGGGGGGNGGGGGGGGGGGGGGCTGCAAGCCAGTGTCACGGTGAAGAAATATGTAAAATAACTTGTGATCTAAATAAAGTCTCCAGTCTTAAAGTTTCAGGTACAATTTGAGCCTTCTAGATAGAAAATAAAGCGTGTAGGCCTATGCTATGTATTAGCACGCGGTGAAAACCAGCTAAGTGAAAACTTGGGGACCAAATCAGAATTCGAGGTGACCTTTTTTAGAAAGAGATTTGTGAGAAAGTTTGGGCGTTGACCCCCCTTTTTCTTCCCCTTAAAGAAGTACTTTAACCTCCATGGGAGAAATTTCCCGAAATCACAGTGGTATCTGTAGAATAACACAAAATGTTAGTAGGGCCAAAAGAACCAAAAGAAGAAGAAACAATAGGTTCCAACAGTTTAAATGATCAAGATTTTAGTCTTCAGTGTGCAAGAGACAAGTCTATTCGTTTGCAAAATTTCTTCATTTTGCTTGTCAAAGGAACAAATATTCGCGAAAAACGTTGTGTTGCGTAACTTTTTTGACTGAGTATATTATATTTTAGTACTCCTTTAGAAAAGGAAATTCCCTGATCGGAATGGTACTTTATGAAGTTAGAGTAATGCTTACAATTTACAGTCATTGGTGAACAAGCGTTGCGACTGGGAAAAGAGCTGCGAAGTAAAGGAAAAGGTCTCTACTGGCCTTGTTTAGCCAGGAAGAAGGTTGGTTTTCGCTTTAAGGAAAGGTTAATAAAAACTAAGAACAATCGCAAATTTAGGCCTAGACTAGATCTGTTTATAAATCTGGAATTCTCCAAATGGTGCGCAAAGGCGTCTCAGAGCCATGGTCCAATGATCTTTAAGATATTATTGTAAAACATCACTTGGTATCATGGTATCAGCTACGTCTTGCACAGATATGTCGAATTTTGACGAGAATCAAGTAAGTCGCAATTTAGACTCACTAGTTAAAAAAAAAGAAAAAATTGAAAGCCCCTTTATTCCTCAGGTTTAACTCGGGGGGTGGCGGGGGAGGGGAGGGGGAGAAGGGGAACTTATGGTCACAGGGATTAATCTTAAAGGTCAACCGCGCTTAAATGACCTAGATAGTAGCGTACTCCAGATCAGTCTCTGATAGTGCTTGCCCTTAGGATTGACGTCAGGAGGCCACAGGCTAGTCACAACCTCGAGTCGCAAGGTGGCGGTTATACAGTTTTTGTCCGAAGAAGATGACGATTTCGACCCAGAACTGTTGTTTATTTGTGCGAGCTACACGAAAGCATATCAGTGGAATCCCTGTCGATATGATTAGTCTATGTATAGAGGGAGAGCTTCAGGTTGTTCAGATTTTGAGTCTGATAGAATAAGGCTTTACCAGATCACTAGAGAGTTACAGCTGCGCCTCCGATCGTTACCGTGTTCGGCTAACCCCGCCTACAAATGGCCGTGAACACTGCCTTGACTCAGATGGATTTGCTTTTATGTTTCAAAAACAAGACGGTTTTAAATCAATTTTCTTTATCGTAACGTTGAGGGAGACAGTAAATTAACGATCTACAAAGTTTATATGCAGTATGAAACATGTTACTCTGAAATCTGAAAAAAAAATAGAAGTTGCGCATTAACGCTGGGATCTGTTATTATCGTAAGAATAACAATGACTTTGCATGTTGAACGCTGCTAATGGTGCATTCAGCACCGGTGCACTAATGTAATATTTACGATGGTAAACTATCTTATTGTTCATGCGCAGTCTGTCAAAGTTAATGATTCTCCGGTATGAAGCGTGCGACTGAATCAAATTAAGAAGTGTGTCATCATGCTCTCTTCCCCAATTATACAAGTAACTTTTTATCCCCTTTTTCTTTTCTTTTCAAGAACCATTTGGAAAACTGGCGGCCGCCTGAAAGGATACTTCTCTCAGACCGGTCAGTTCTGCAGGGTTGTGGTTCATGGTGCAGGTCATCAGACGCCCCACGACGTCCCGGACACTTCCTTGGAGATGGTCAGTGACTTTCTCAATGACGGCTGCATCCGGCCGGAAAACTAGTAGGGTGTGGCTTGATGTGCAGTGTTGGCCCCTACCACATGCTTGTGCTCGTGGTTATGTTGTATGTACACGCTATACTATGTGGGTTAGGTGTGTTGTGTTGATGTCAGTGTATTGTTAGGTTAGGGATTAGAGGCTTAATGGGGACAGGATTAGAATGTGTGATCATGGGATTTTGTTGATGTCATTTTATTGATGAGAATACACGTAATTCGTCGGCTCGAGGCAGAAGCACTATAATATCTACTTTTTAATGCTTTGTTTGTTGCAGGGTTATTGCCCCAAGGTGACGAATTATAATACCAAATGCACCCTCCCCCCCCCTTTCCCCCTCACCAAAAGAAAAAAAAAACTTAATTCAAACTAGAATAACTTTAAGTATTAAAAAAAGACATCGGAAAAAACATTTAGGTATATGTACCGACCGATAGCCTAAAACTGTTGCAAATTGCATTGACCTAGGGCTATATTTTCGTCCCAGCAAAAATGTTAAAAACACACTTCGAAAAATGACGTAATTAATCAATGTAACAAGACGCACATGGTGTGTGCTAGTGTTAGCTCATTTGTGGGTTTTTAATTTCTGAGCTGTCACATAACCATAGCACCTAGATATTTACCATTTGCAGCTTAAATGGTGATATCGAGATGCTGATAAGTGCCAAATAATTTCACGCCAGTAAAATCTAAATCACAGAAATTCTCAAAAGTTGGAAATTCATTCGATCATTTCTCTTAGGAGATGAACTGAAGTGTTCGTCATCTTTTCACAGAAGTGTTACTCCACCCGTCAATTCGGTATAGGGTGAACAAAGAGAAAAACAATCTTGCTCTAAAACCGGATATGACGTCACTTCAGTTCTACCCAAACACTACCAAAACATAGAATATATACTTTCATGTCGTCTTGTATTGATGTCGTTGTGTAGTCATCAAAGCGTAGGGTATTCAGTACTTAGATAAACGTTTGTGCTTCGTCCGTGTTGACATAAACCATCGAATTCTGGATATGATGTTTGGAGTAATATGATATTGTATATTAGAATTTTAATAGCTTGAAAAGGCCTATGTTCACATAATATTGTTACAGTTAAAAGTTTAGTCTCCTCAGCTGGAATATGAAGTCTGTTCTGTCTTCAGAAACAGCCCGATATTTTGAATAAAAAGATTCCAAAGTTTGCATATGACTTACATTGTGGAATAACACCCGATGGAATAACACAGACGGTTTGTGCCTGGCTAACAATGTTGCTCACCAGGATTGACTTTGTTAACCGAGTAATGCTTTGAGGCCAGACAGATTCTCAGTGTAGGTCAAACAATTACGTGGTCTGTTTCCAATGTTCTGGGTAGACGTTTCATCGGAACAACATCATTACGTAGGCTGATTATGCTACATGCTCTGTGATGAAGTGATGCTGACATTAATGAGCCCGATAAAACAATATGAAAAGAGACGAGTCTCGGCATTGTAACTGCTCACAGCTGTTATTTATTTGGTCAGCTATATGATGATGTTATCGGAGAGGAATTTTACGATGGAAACAATCTTCCATTCTGACCTTATTATCCTGCCTTGACAAAGACTGATAATGTATAATGGCTGGCACGGTGTAAGCTGTGATCAACCAGCTGACAGCAAGAAATCATCTCAAAGTGTGCACGTCTGGCTTATATGTCTGATGTGGTGAGCTTTAGGACGCCAGCCTTAAGGAAAGGATGGAACTTAAACAGTATAAAACCACACTACAGTTGAAAACTATGAACTCAAAATTAGATCTATGGTGAGTAGCAAAAAGTAGCAAGTCGTACGCTTTTCTTCCGCGTTTGAGATGTCGCGCTAATTTAGAGGTGTGAATAAATAGTGGAAATGGCTGTACGTTTACAGAATTTCTAAAGACGGTGCCTGTATGTGGAATTTAAAAAGTTACCCAACTGGCTCACTGCCCGGCTAGCTTGATTGGCTGGAAGAAGCCCCACGTTCAACATGTTCTCTGAAGAGGAGGCTTATTCAGGTAATTTCATCATCAACAACAACGAGGGTTAAAAGTTTGGCCTTCTTTTGCAGATCACAGGCCCGCACAAATGAAATCCGTTGAGGCCGTTGGGAAACACTGCCTGCAACAATTATTTTTTAACAAATTGCTGTGTGATTTTTTCTACACAAGTCTGCAACTATCAGCTCTGATAGTCCAGTTTTCTTGACCAACCTAAAGTCCAAGGGAATGACCCCTTGCATTGCAACTGACCTATCAGGATAGTAATACCTCGCTGGCACCTAAGTAACATCGACAGCGTTGCTTCCAAACAGCCAATCGAGACGCCGGCGGGTCACGTCACGTGTCGGACGTGTTTGAAAGCAATGAACCTGGATTGGATTTACATAATGAAATTAAATAAAGAAAAAGCTAAGGCGGAACTGATACACATTTAAAGTCAGTACCGTACATTGTGGCGAAAGTTCAGGGTTTTAGCACGTCGGAAAGCTGGGTATAACATGTCCAAAGAGAAGCCTGTTAGCATTAGAATATAATGGTGTATGCACTTTGTAGAATTGTGGTTTCGTTGAATATTACCGTCATGGGTTCATGTATGTTATGTTTGTACTTTATTATTTGTTAAGACCAAATGTTTATGTTTATGCTCATGTGAGGGCCAATTTTGCACATCAGGTCACACTTACTAAGTGCGAACTATATCAGTGTTAATAGACGATTTCAATGCATTTATAAGTTGTTGTTTTGGGTTTTTTTTTGTTGTTAATTTCACATTTTTATTTGTAGCAGCATTACTGTTTCTCATTTAAATTCACAAATACTGTGTTGTGCGCTTGCCGTGTTAAACAAGGTTGTATTACTATTATTGATGCGATACAAGAGTCTTCCTACACCTATATGGTTTACTTGAATGTTTGCACCACATTCTCGAAGTAAACCAGACTGCAACAGCCTTGGTTCACTGTAAGCGGACAAACTATTATTATCACATTTATCATGACGTTATCTACTTAATATGTGTATCAGAGGTTCGTGCGATTTGTATTATTAGTTAATAATGGTGTATAAATGCAGTAATAAAATGTGTAGTCTGTACAACAGTTTCTTGTTTGTTGTGGATGAATGATGTTCTTTCTTCTGCTGATGTGTGAGGTGATAAGCTTTGTTGTTGCTCTGGAATTACTTAATGATTGGCACTGGGGTTATTTTTGTTGTATTCAGTTACAAAGCAAACCTCATTTGTAAGCCTAGAGTGTCATTATTTTAAAAATTGGACTAGAATGGGAGGGAAGAAAGAAGAAGAAAAAGAAGAAACAGAAGAAGAAGAAGAAGAAACAGAAGAAGAAGAAAAAAAAAGGAAAGAGCTCACCGGGAGCACTGTTGCCACCAGAAATCTGAGAGAATAGATCGTTCTTGGTGAGTCAGTTTTTCATATTTTTTGCTAGACAATTTGACGTCCGGTTTGTATTGGGCAAAATGTAAATGTAAATTGAAGTGTGATTGTTTTATCAAATATTTCTTTTGAAAATAAAAGATGCCTCAGCCAATAAAAGCCAACGTAAGAGACCATATCAGCCAATAATATTCCTCTGATAATGGAAGAGTAGAATGTGGTTTTAATTAATGTTGAAGTTGTGGCTTGCCGGCAATCGTGCACATAATAAATGAAAGTAGTTTATGAAGATGCTTATGTTTTTGCCCGATCAGTCGATAGCACTACCGTTTTATGCCTTAATTTTCCCTTCACGCCAGGCCTGTCTGTATGTCTGTCTGTCTGTCTGTCTGTCTGTCTGTCTGTCTGTCTGTCTGTCTGTCGCTGTCTCTCGCTCTCTCTCTGTCTGTCTGTCTGTCTGTCTGTCTCTCTCTTTCTCTCTCTTGCTCTCTCTCTCTCTCTCGCTTTCTCTCTCTTTCACATTCCTTTCTTGCTCTACAAGCCCTAACACTTCAGCGAGTTCTCGGATCCAGTGTCATTATTAGAAACATTTTATGTCCAACTTCTGATCGCCTACGGATCTGTGCGGCAGAGGTAGGCAATAGGCATGTGTCACTTGTGTGTATTTGACACTTCCTGGTGTTAGGATTATAACAATATTGCACGTTACAAACTAGATCTAGATTTCAAATTCACGTCAGATTCTAGTTTGTAACGTTCTCTAAGATCGTAACATCAGGAAAATGTCACATGCGCATGCCTACCTCTGCCATAAACGGCCTGTAGGAGATCCGAACTTGAAAATAAAAAGCTCTCTACACATATTACCTCCTTGGTAGTTGCTTGGGCCTGTTACGGTAATGCTTGATGCTGCCACTGATGATGATGATGATGATGATGATGATGATGATGATGATGATGATGATGATGATTAAAACGAAATAATTATGATTCTGCCCAGGTACGATACAAAACTTTTTGAAAAAAGTATAATGGATTTATTAACAATAGTCAACGTTTCTTGCCTGACACTTTCTCAAGACTGACAATTCACATATAAGACGTATACAGAGAGGCAAATGAATACGAGTTTTGAGGGCCAGATATAGAGATAGAAATAGAGCAACTGAGAGACGTAATGACATGGACTGAGAGAATTTCATTGTCATTTAAAGTAATTAAAGCAACGGTAAACATAAACGCACAGACAAAGCTATACCATCACACACACACACACACACACACACACACACACACACACACACACACACACACACTCACACCTATACTCCTATTCACACACTCCTTAGACGTTGCACACACATATCCACACGTACTTTGAACCCTTCATTCTTACATATGATGATGATGATGATGATGATGATGATGATGATGATTAAATCTGTTAAATTGTTATAGTTTTCTTTCTTTACTTATTTATGGCGATAAATGGTTTGCAAATGATGATGATGATGATGATGATGATGATGATGATGATGATGATGACAAGTCATCGCTTGAGAGACCGAGAGAGAAAGAACATAGTAAACTCTTTCCTCGCTGATGCGCCTGAATGTATCCTGCAATGTTTTCTTACTGATTCGCTCAGTTTTTCCTTTCCCTGGGTTGTTACCAGTTTTTAACGGGCACGTGTGTTTAATTAACACGTTAAGTTTTTGTCAATGCCTGATTATTGGGTGAAGTCTGTGTGTCCTGGAATGCATAATTTTAAAAAAAAATTGTTAATAAACAAATCAGTGTATCTCAGTTTAAACTGTGGTGAGAAGGCAGTTCAATTGACTCTTATTTTTTTATAGTGGGGGAGGGGGGCGCAGTGTTTGAGGGGGTGGGGGAGGAGGAAAGGAATAGTTAAGGAAGACAGACAGAAAGACGGTAGAGAGAAACCAGTGGGAGAGTGCAAAAATAAAGGAGGCAATAGGAAAAAAAGACATAAAAAAAAAGATAGAAAGAGAAAGAAAGACAGAAAAAAAAACACCTGGTACGCTAAGAGGCATGGCTGAGGAGAAGAGAGAAGGAAAATACAAAAGAATTATAAAAATATACAAAGAACTAAGAGAAGCGACGGGGAATTTAGGGGAGGGGTGGGGGAATGGAACGATCAAACACGGAAGTAGGAGGGAAAGAGAAGAAAACAAAGTAAGTTGAGAAGAATGACGGAGAAAGTAGTTAGAAATCAAAGATAGAAAAAGGGGGAGAAGAGCGCAAGAGAGAGAGAGAGAGAGAGAGAGAGAGAGAGAGAGAGAGAGAGAGAGAGAGAGAGAGAGAGAGANAGAACTAAGAGAAGCGACGGGGAATTTAGGGGAGGGGTGGGGGAATGGAACGATCAAACACGGAAGTAGGAGGGAAAGAGAAGAAAACAAAGTAAGGTGAGAAGAATGATGGAGAAAGTAGTTAGAAATCAAAGATAGAAAAAGGGGGAGAAGAGCGCAACAGAGAGAGAGAGAGAGAGAGAGAGAGAGAGAGAGAGAGAGAGAGAGAGAGAGAGAGAGAGAGAGAGAAAGAGAGAGAGAGAAAGAAAGAGAGAGATAGAGAAGAAGAAGTAAAAAGAATCAGAAAGGAGAAGAGGAAGAGACGAAAATCGAAATTCCTTCCTATGTAGACTAGATGGAAATATGGAAATACGCCAATGTTGTAGGAAAAACATGTGCCAATTCTGCTGTTAATCCTACATAATCCTTGCCTCTACAGCAAAACAAGCTAATTCTATAGCCCATAATCTTCCCAATAAACAAATTAACCGCCCAATTTCCCTTCATTTGGACAAGCTCCATAGTGGCACTGGCTGCGAACGAAGTAGGTAAACGTTATCGTGCGGGCTAATTCATTCCTGAACCAGCTTTCCTTATTATAGATTAAGATAAGAGGACGCTAGGAATGCTAAGAGAAGGGAGGGAGGAAGGGAAAAGAGACAAAGAGACAGCAGAGGGGCGAGTAAGAGAGAAACAGGCAAGCTGGCAGGCAGGCAGGCAGGCAGACAGGCAGGCAGGCAGACAGGCAGCTAGGCAGGTAAACAGACAGAGAAACAGGGGGNGGGGGGGGGGAGGGGAGAGAGAGAGAGAGGGCAGAAGGGCGAATGAGAAAGAGAGACAGGCAAGAGGGAGGCAGCTAGGCGGGTAAACAGACAGACAGAAACCGAGAAACAGAGGAAAAGAGAGAGAGTTAGAGAGAGAGAGAGAAAGAGGGAGAGAGGGAGGAGAGAGAGAGAGAGAGAGAGAGCAGAAAGGCGAGTTAGAAAGAGACAGGGAAGCAGGCAGGCAGACAGACAGACAGGCAAGTAAGCAGGTAAACAGGCAGAGACAGAAACAGAGAAACGGAGAGAAAAAAGTCGCGGAGAGAGGTCTAGGTGGGTAGGGGAGGGGAGAGTAGCAGCTGTGCTATCAGTCTGTGACTCCCACCCAGCCCGGACACCGTACAGAGTCCCAGCTGTTCCCCATATGTGTATGGTTTCTCCTTGTGTAATATCATATATGTGTGACAGCTGAATCCTTCCTACCAACCCTTTACTGCCCCCAGAGGAGAAAGAGAGAGAGAGAGAGAGAGAGAGAGAGAGAGAGAGAGAGAGAGAGAGAGAGAGAGAGAAAGAGACAGAGAGACAGAGAGAGAGAGAGAGAGAGAGAGAGAGAGAGAGAGAGAGAGAAAGAATTAGGAATAAATCGAAATGGACAGGGTTACGGCCCAAGAAATCACAGGTGCAAGAACAGGTGGATATCGTGATGAAGTAAAGGTCGTTGTGTCTAGATGGTTGTGGCGGTGAATATGGTGAAGCGGTGTGGATGGTGGTGGTGGTGGTATGGTGGTGGTGACTGTGATTATGGTAGTTTATGTACATTCTGGTCATGAAATAATCATGAAAGGTCTGAACCTTTACTTTGGAAAAGGAAAAGAAGCAGTGGGAGGGGGTGAATAGAGGAGGAGGGTAATCTCAACCCAGGTGGACATTGTTTACACTATTTGCAAGGCATATTCACATACCATGGTCTACTAAACCACGTAACCCTAAGATTTGTCAACTATACTACGTCACTCCATTATGTCAAGAAAATTATAGCACCAATACACCTTACATTCAAGTTGTCAAGGGAGATTATTCACAGCTAATGCGTTATTTCTGAATACACATCAACAGGCAATAGTTTGTAACTACTCGCCACGGTAAAGTATATAGTCACTGGGAGTGCACAATTTTCATACATTCAAGGATTGTCCATTAAGGAGCTAAATGCACATACTGTTTATACTGACAGAATCACCGGACGCCAACAGCTGACGGCCAGTGTCAAAACAAGTAAAACACTGACAAAATCTAAAGCTATTATAAATAACAATGTCTACTCTATAATTATGTTGCTAAATGAAAATGAAAATGGGAATCCTCATCAGTGTTTTTCTATTTGATGGACTGATCCCAGCAGCCTTGGAAAGACCGAAGATTGGTTTTGATTGGCGGAGTCCCCCTTAAGGACGTCCATAATCCTTACCCCAACTTTTTGGAAATAATCCTCATTCTGTTTGGTTATGAGAATCCACAATCTAATCCCATATTTCAAATCTTTGTTCATGCACTTGATAAGCTAAGCAAAAAACATTTGGATGACTGTTGTCAATTGTTACAAAAGTCAGTTAATTTTCCTTTTTTTTTCTGCATTTACATAAGGTTGTAATTTACGAAACTTTATCGAAATAAAATCAAAATTTACAGAAAACGTGAGAAGACATAACAGTGTCTATGGAGAATGTATCATATTCATTGGCGTGGCATAATCCCACTAACCGACATTTTGAAAATTGCAGACTGTGCATCACGGTTCGCCGTTCTAGCCAGTTTGTTTTTTAAATTATTTCTTCGTCGTTCTGGTTTCCACGATCTAAAACTGGACCACCTTCCTTGCAAAAAAGAATCTGTAAGCAAAATTCCATGCCATTTAAGGCACACCAAAAAACCCCAAGATATGGCGTCCCATAAATCGAGGTGTTTTTTTTTCGCCAGCATTTAATTCTCCCACTCCACCACCCCTCTCCTCTTGCTTTTCTTCAGCTGTCTTAACCTATTTCATCTCCATGCCTTCTTATGTTCTTGTCCTTCTTCTGCTTCTTTTTCTTACATGTCGTCTTATTTTTATCCTTCTTCATCTTGCTCGGACTGCAAAACCTTTTCCCGTTGGTGGTGGGCAGTGTCATTCTGAATATCGATACTTTCGATACTTAGGAACTTCGATGCAATGTCGAAGGTATCGAGAATGGAAGTATTGTAAGTGTCAGAATTCAATCATTTTCCGATCCTTTATCCCACACAAGCTTCCTATTTTCCCAGTTTAAAGCTTGGTATCGAAAGTATCAAATTAAAATTTCGGAAGTACTGGATTACCAGATGTATCTGATACACGGATAATGTCGAAATTTACGAAAGTCTCGAAATATCCACCCGACATTAAGTATCAGCAGTGAGTTAGAATCGATACTTTTGACTCTTAGGACATGTAAAATCGTATCGATCCACCACTATTTCCCATCTGTCTCCCCCTCACGTCTTACCGCCCTTCTCCTAATAAGCGCCCACTTTACTCATTTCGCCGTCAGGAACCTGTCACTTCACTAGCGCCCATTTTTTTCATTTCCTGTCTATCCACCCGGATTCAATAACACCGTGTTCTTCCTTGACGAAATCAAAGAAAATCGAACCTACCTTCTGCCTCCGCCTGTAGGGTTTATACCCACATGCAGCGGCGGCCATACACCAAGCGATGGAAGGAAGAAACAAAGGTACACGTAAATATTATTACAAGTTTATTAAGTTTAACACGTTTATTAGGAATAAGCCCAGACCACAAATACGGTACATGGGCAAAATACAATATGCGGAACAGCACATGAACATTTAAAGCACTATAACGACTAACTTCATACATGTTCACAATGTACTGGTACATTCACATAATTTAACAACATACTCATACATTTTACATTTAACAATAATAATATGTACCACTCAGTTTCGTTTCACTCAGTCCTATACTCATTCTTTTTTTTTCGTCTAATTACTTAAAAGCTGTATGCGTTTATTGAAATTTTTGTAGCACAATGTCGATGAATTTAACCATTATAACTAAAACATTCGTTTTCCTACTCTCAAACAACTCTTTTGCCTTAAACATGTTGGATCTTACTTAAAATCTTCTGTTCATAAAACTGTACATTTCAATTAAAGACTGTTCACATAAAAAAAAACAACACATGGAATTCACTTCCTAGACAATTGCAAAGTTGACATTTTCTATTCTCTAGCTCTTTCCCTCTCATCTCCCCGTTTCTACCGGTAGCTTATGATTGCATGTCCTAAGTCTTGTGATTGTTCTTGTGATACGAAATGACAATAAATCCAGATAGTCTTCACATTTCAATTCCTGTTTAAGACATCTATAAAATCTTTCCTAACATGGATTCTCTACTTCTACACTCCATCTCTGTATGAACTTATCCCTCAATCGTCTGTCTACTTCAGGCTAACGCTCTTTTGCTACAGAGTGCCTGCCCCTGGCTAATCCAGATTTCATGGAGGTCGACGTGGTTAAGAATTACATTTATTGTAGATAACCATAACCATAAAAACAAATATTTTTTACATTTATTTTGATGATAGTGATAAAGCACGCCATATATAATAACATTATAAAAATGCATGGTATAGTGGAAATCGCAGTGGCTGCCCATGATTGAAAAAGTTGTGTCTCAAAGTATCTCGGGCGTATTTTAGCATTCAGTTATAATTTGTTATGGAAACTTTATGTTGGAACGAGGAAAAAAAAAGGGAAAAAGCGAGGTTGGG